>JAJOHK020001162.1:0-15450 GCA_022457215.2 Leucocoprinus gongylophorus | reverse complement strand
ACTGAGTGCTCATCATTCAATAACTTGCAAATCGCATCACGGTTACTAGAAGCCTACCATAAGAATATACGGGTTTCCATCAGAATGTCACAATTTGTCAAACGCCCAGACTAAGTTGTACTTGGCACAAGGATCATGCCGCCCAGAGCTGAAGGTGAATGTTTCCATTCACGTTACTTACTGATATGGTAGTCAAGATCAACAGTGCCGAAAACCCGCTTTGCCGACCCGGCCTAGTCAATTTACGATCGAGACGCAGCTTAGTACTCGGAGTTATTTCAGGTTGTGACATAATGACGGGTCCCGGGAACTTTCCTCTTACAATGTTACACAAGAATAGTCCCAGATATAGTCTCAGATGAACAGGCATCTGTCCCCCGCCCCTCTCGCCCCATGGAATCAGTCCCGACGCTACCAGCTGGTGCATCACTACTGTGAGCTTTACTGCGCTGCAGCTGGATTTCGGATCTTACTAGAGTGATGATTTTCACAGATTAGGACCACCTGTGAGCTGTCTGCCAGGAACTTCAAAACACGCATTTGATTGACTGTTTGGGCTGATAGCTAATTGGTGTCTCCCTCAGCTGGTGGTTATACGGGATTTTCGTGATGCAATATTGTATGTCCTACACCATATCGTTGCTTTCTACGTCCTCACCTCCACGGAAGTTGTGTATCTTAATGGCGGCTACAGAGACCCAAAGTGGCTCAAGGCAGTAGGTATGAGGATTCAACCGACTTCCAAACTGTGGCTAAGGTTTCTGTAGTGCATTTCCTATTCCTGATTGAGTCTGCTCAGACCTTCATGATCATGGATGACGTCTTTTTCTGGTTCGTTCACAACTTCGGCAATTATCCTGCACTGTTGAGATTCAACGTTGCCGCCATCGACGGCCCGTTTCTTGATGTTGTCATCACATTTACGGTGCAGATTGTGTATTGTTGGAGGTTACGGAAGATAGGACAATGGAAGATTTTGCCGATCATCGCTGCATTGGTGAGTCGCCTTTGTGATTGTTGGCTGGGTGAGATTGACACAGCTGATGAATAGCTCTCGCTTGTCTCGTGTGTAGGTGGAATGATCGCCGGCATACATGTAAGCTCTTCATTCTTTGACTCCTCTTACTCACGAGTCACAGAGTCAAATAGATCCAACACACATCAAATCTGCAATCTATGTCAGCATTCTTGAATCCGAGCAGGATAATTTTTTGACTGAACACATTAGGTTTGGTTATTCTCGACTGCCATCACCGATATTGTGATTGCCAGTTCCATGGCTTATTTAGTAAGCGATATCTGAGAGAAACAGATGTCTGGAATCCGCTGGGCTCATCCCATTCCAAAGCTCTTACAGTACCGAACAGCCGAAGCCAGCCAAACTACGATAACAACTGTGACGCGAATTCTGTTATTAACGCTGGAGACAAATGCAGTGACTGGCAAGCATCTGTAATTCAATTGGATTCCAAAGATACTAACTCCTATTCTTAGCTGCGGAAGCGGTCGCACTTGTCGCTGTTTTCCTCCACCCATCGGTGTCACCTCCTGTAAGTTTTTTCTCCGGATTTCTGTATTGATTTTAATCAAATGATCTATACACAGAAAACCAACATATACATGGTAATGTATGGCTCAACCCAACTGACTCAGAAAACTTGCACTTACATACTCGGTCAACAGGGGTTATACACTTGGCAAAATGTATTCTGGCTTCTACCTTCCAGTGTCTACAGTTACTGATCCCCCCTTGGCGGACAGGTACAGTAATTGCTTCATGGTACTTCTGAATCAGCGTATCTATTGGGATACGTCCAGAAAAGGCAGTGATGAGATAGGCTCATACGGCTCTAGTCGAGGAAACCGGTCACGGGGTCATGATCATCGTTTTTCCAGTCAGAATCAAACAACAGGTCAAATTTCTGTGATACAATTCTCAGGATCGAGGAATGATGGTCCTTCAGAATACGAAATGAGCAATATTCATGAGACACAACATAGCCTAGATCTGAAGTCAGGTTCCAATTCTGTATAATGGAGAAAACTACCTTCTATGTTGGAAATTGTAACTGAGTACTGTTTTGTATTGAACTATATGGATCTTGTTGTAAGATTCAATTACTTACATGTATTATGTCAATGGAGCTTGTTTATTAACCAAGAACTAAGAATGTCTTAGCAAATAGTGTAAGTATAAGTAATGGTATTAGAGTGACTAGATAGAAGTATAGAAAAGACTTTGGAACTCTGGAAAACCTAAGTATTACTGAAACTAGCTGTACAGCTTACCTCTAAGAAAATCTAGGAAAACAAGATAAGATCTCTAGAGATAGCAACTATCCTAAATACTTATAGAACCTATTCCAGAGTATTGGATTACCATTTACACAAGTTTTGTTATGAGTATAGTTGTTATATGTCAAGTCCACCCATTTGGAAGATATATCCCTGTGGTGATACTACCCCTCAATATCTATAATACAAGCCCATCTTCTGTAATAGCTATCCTTTTCACAACATATTTTCACAACAGTGATGTAACAATCTAGATATCCAGTCTTTTATGATGGGAATACTTCTATCTAACTTGGTCTTCCATAGCAGAGTCCCTCTACCTTACTCCTATCAGTATCTCACTATTGAAACCTTTACTTGGAGCAATAAAGGCTATATCACTGAAACTCTGAGCATCTCCTATAACTCTTATATAAGACTAGTAGTTACACTGTAATTCACTAGTCTGATAATCAATAAAGATAAATTCTTATTCATCTAAAGTTGTAACCATATGATAGATAGATAGTGTAGCATATAAGCTAAAGCCAAGATTATTCTCCAAGTTCACATTACCTAGCACAGAGTTTACACACTTTGTGCATCTCTGAGCTAACTCTATGAACTTTTATCTCCTGGTGTAAACTATACCTGATAATAGTATAAAGGGTATATATAGTGTTAGTTAGATATCAAGCTTAGCTTGACATTTGTTAAGTGTAATTCACACCAGGGATGAAAGTTTGTAGGATTAGCTTAGAGATGTAAACTTATGGAATAGTCTTGGCTTTAGCTTATGTACTACATTATCTGTTTACTATGTAGTTATAATTTTAGATAAGAGAAAGAAGTCCAAAATAAAAGTAAGTACTAATTAGTATGTTGCTATTGAATACTGGAGATCAAGTTCAATAAAGATTATCTTTGTTGATTATCAGACTAGCAAATTACAGTATAACTACTAGTCTTATATAAAAAGAGATAATATAGGAAATACTCAGAGTTTTAGTAATATAGTCTCTATTACCCCAAGTGGAGGTTTAAGTAATAAAACACTAATAGGAGTATGACTCTGTTATAGAAGATTAAGTCAGATAGAGATATTTCTGCTATGGAAGATAAAATACCTGAATAGTTGCATCACCACCATATAAATATGTTGTGAGAAAGATAGCTATTGTGAGAAAGCAAGCTTGTATAGTAGACATTGAGAAAACAATATTACTATGGGAATGTATTTTCCAGATAGGTCAACTTGGTATATGACAATATTGCAACCTCTTAGTATAACTAGTTCAGTAGCTAATTTGTTCCTAACAAATATAGAATAATTATACTATGTTAACCAAAACCTACTAGAAATAAAAAATAGAGTATTGTTATATATTAGGATAACATAAATAGATAAAAACATAAGTTTACTTGTATATAAGATTATGAAAATTTATAAAAGAGATTAACTATCATAAACTACTTGGGCTATAATATTTTGATTTTGATTTTAGTTTTTCTTTTTATAGAATATAACTACTAATCTAAAAGATCAGATAGTTAATTTATTATTTGTTGAATTAGATAAATTTCCTATAATAGAAATACTATACTAAAAGAGTATATATAATAATAATATATAATATAGAAATTGTTTGAAGATATTAGAATAATAAATAAATAAAATAAGAATATAGTAGAGACTTTTTGTTAAGTTTTCTTATAATTTCTATAAGTTACTTAAGTAGTAAAATAGCATATTTAAGTAGCTATGCTATAGTAAGTTACAAGTTAGAATAACTAAAGACTAAGATTTTAAGTAGAAACTTAAAATATCTCTTATAAAGATTACAAAAGGAATTTTACAAGAAGTTCTTACTAAATTACTACACTATATATGTTAATAGTACATAGTTCAAGTTATTATTGCAACTACAAGTTAGGGTAACTTATATTATATTTTATATTTTATTTATTTGAACTTGGATAAGAGATTGTGATGTGATGTTATATATGATAAAAATGTAACATGTATCACAGTCATAATTATAACATTATATAATTAAAAGAAAGTCAAAGAAAATTCTAAAACAAATAATATTATATATATATTATAATTTTAAGCTTAGTTTAAATTGCAACTTGGGTAAAAATTTAAGTAAGAGTGAAAGAGATAATTGTTAGAGATAAATTCTCTAAGTAGACTTAGTTGTTTTTTTTTTAGTCTTTTATAATTTCTCTTTTCTTTTATAGTTTAGTTTTCTTATTTTATTTTTAAACTTAGCTAAGGAATGTGATGATATGTCACAAATATCACAGTTACACAGTTATGTAACTTTGTAAAATATCATAAAAACTATAGTTTTAGAATAAGTTAATATATATATATCATATATACAGACTAATTTTTAGAGATATATAAACTTACTAACTATAAGTAAAGAAAAATACATCTTTAAGAGAAACAATAAGGAAAGCATAAGGAAAATATAAGAAGACTTTTACTATTACATGAGATACTAACTGATATATTATGAGAAAAACACAAGACATAATAATTATAAGATAATAATTATAACAATATAATATAATCACTATATATTAGTTTTAGAAATAGTATATGGACTTGAGGGTAGATTAGTTATAAATATACACAGACTATAGTTTGAAGTATATAAGATAAGCTACTATATACTAAAAACTCTATTAAGTTCTCTTTTAATACAAATTTAATTAACTCTTAGAACTTAAGTTTATAATATCTAGATAGATTATATATTCCTTAGCATCTGTCTTCTCTCTATATGGCTATTTATAGATCAATCCTTTTACAACTAGAACAAGATATTCTAAGCCCTATTCTTCTTCAAAAGTGATTATATATCAAACTAGTTAGAGAATATTTTTTATGAAGAATTTACTATTGGAATATTTTCTATCATATTCTGGTATTATATACTAAGTCTACCTATCCAGAATACTGTTTCTATAACAGTGATATCTTTCCAACATATTTGACAAAAGGTTGTCTCTCATAATAGTTATTTTGGCTGTAATATATCTCTGTAGCAGTGAAGTAGCCATCTTCTAGCTATTCAAGTATTTAGTCTTCTATGATAGATATACTTCTATTAAACCTAATCTTTTATAACAGAGTTCTTTTGTTCTAATATTTTTTAATATTTCAATACTAAAATCTAAAACCTCTACTTGGGGCTATACACTGAAATCTCTAAGCATTTTCTAACTATCTGACTTGTATATAAGACTAGCAGTTATACTGTAATTTGCTAGTCTGATAATTGACAAAGATAATTTTTTGAACTCAATTTCTAGTATTAACATACTACTTATTGTGGCAACCACTTAACCAAGACAGTCAATAGATCACTAAGTAGTCTTATATGATAGATACATGGTCTGTGCTAACAATAAATAGTCCTACCCTAAAGTCTATACATTATCTATAAGATTGATATATCATAAATATACATCTTAACATTACTCTTTCTAATTCTTTTACAATGTTTTAGGCCTTATGACATAATTTTATGTAATGCATCATGTGACTGCAGTTACATGTCTCTTTATTATCCAAGAAGAAAAAGAAAAAGAAAAGAAAAATCAAATTAAGAAAATTAGATAAAAAAAAAAGAAAATTAGAATAAAATATAAGGGTTCAAGTATACTATAATACTACTATTAGTACTCAACATCTTTTTAAACTTCATCAAATTATCTGAAGTTATGACTATGTAATAAATAGATAGTATAGTATATAAGCTAAAGCTAAGATTATTCTGATAAGTCTGTATTACTAAGCTTTATATATTAAGTCTCTACATTCTGTATATTTCTGAGCTAATTCTGCAGACTTTTTCCTTCTAGTATGAACTACACCTAACATCTAGCTAGAGTCCAAACAACTATTCTAGGATTATTTCTTCTTGATTAATCCTACTACTAAAGTAGTCAAAAAACTTAAAAAGACAGCTTACTATTAAGGGAGTCATGTAGTATAGGACTACTTAGATAAGTTTCAGACCTTGATTTCCAAAGCTAATTATATAGATTTATAAACTATAATAGTTAAGTTTAGACAAGGTCTCAGAACTACAATTCAGAATCAAATTGAAACTTTGCTAGTAAAATGACTAGAAGACACCAATTTTGCTATCTAGTTTGAGGTAGCATAATATATAGATCAAGTATAACAAGTAAATAAGACTTTTCAGACCAGTCAGTAAATAACCTTAGCTTTATTTATGTTATGATCAATACCTCAAGGATACATCATGTAGATGGGTGGAGGGTATGACAACACAATCAGCTGTGCTGAAGTAGTCTCAGTCAGCACCTCATATAGTAGGTGCTCTAGCCTTACTTCATCCTCAAATGTTCCTCATGTTAGATAACTCATTTTACTTCATGGATTACACACTTATGCCTTATTTCCTAGTAATATATATAGCATAAATACTCTCCTGTATCCTTACACTTTACCAATTCTATCCCCCCTTATCTTTTCATAAGTTTTTGCCTAAGTGCAACCTGAGCTCTAGCTTAAGGTCATAACATTTGGTAAAGCATTGACGAGCTCATCTTGTAAGAGAGATGTAGTGGATAACTTCCATGGACAAAACTAGACAGAGATACCTGTCAGGAACAAAACACATGTAGCAAAAGCTATGAAGAGAAGTCAAGATGATATCTAGAAGAACAAACAGAATAGAGACATTATTGGAATGATTAGAATCCTTGCAAATCACAAACAAAGCCTCAAGTTATAACAAATGAATAGATATAGAAATGTCAGGAACACCAGTACTAGCAAATGAGAACATACAGGCAATGATGCCTAAGAGCATAGTACCGGACCCAGGGTAGTTTGATGATGACCAAACAAAATTTGAAGACTGGTGGAGGTATATTAAATTATTCCTCAAGAGCAACAGAGTCACAGAGACAGACAATAGGATCATAGCAATCCTAGCTCATCTCAGAGGAGGTATAGCAGACATATACACATAAAGAAAGCTCAATGAGCTAGATAAAGAACTTGGAACCCAAGATTGGTAAGATTTTGTTAAGGAAATCAAGACTATGTTCAGTGACAAGATGAAGGCAGCAGATGCCAAATGGAAGATTGAAACTTTTAAGCAAGAAAAGAAGGATATAGTGGACTTTATGATAGAGTTTGAAACATTGGCTATAAAGATAGACACAAATGACTTACATGCCATCTTCCTGTTGAAGAAGAATGTACGACACAACATCATTAAAATGATATTAAGATATCTGCTAATAGCTATACCAGATACACTCAAAGAGTGAAAAGTAGTCATAACATTAGTGGGACAAGAATAAAAATCCACAGAGGGACACCACCACTATAAGACAGAAATAGGAACAATTTACAGTGAATGAGGACAACCCATGAATATTGGAAAATCCAACAAAAACTTCAAAGATAGGAAGCCTAAGTACTTCAACTGCAACAAGTATGGACATATGGCAAAAGAGTGTTGATCAAAGAAAAAAGAATGTGAAACAAGAATATGTTTCAAATGTGACAAAGAAGGACACATAGCCAGAGACTGTAAAGGAAAGCAGACAATGAAGAAAAGGAAGGCCCAGAAAGAATCAGACAATGAAGACAAGAAGAAAGAGCAGGGTTTTGGTAAAGATCTCAAGTAGGCACAGTACAAGAGATCTCCCATGTAAATTCCCAGAATAACTATGTTATTCCAAATCACTAAAACAGCAAGGGAAAACGGGAATTGAATGTGCAAGCAGATGTGAAAACCAAGAACAGCAAGAAATTTAAAGTCAAGGCACTAGTGGATTCTGGATGCACACATATAGGGATTGACAAACAACTTGTCAAGAACAGAAGAATCCAGATGAAACCTATAAACATCTCATTTGAAGTTTTTAACACAGATGAAACAAAGAACAGAGAGGTGATCAAGGTGGTGCCTCTAGAAATCAAAGTCAATGGACATAAGAAGATACTAGAAGCAGCAGTAATGGACTTAAACAGAATGGATATATTTTTGGGTCATGACTGGCTAGTCAAACACAACCCAGAAGTCAATTGGAAAAACAGCACTATCAGGTTTACAAGATGTCCAGAAAGCTGTACAATAAAATATGAAGATATTATGTTTAAGACCAGGAGGACAAAGACTAAGGAAACTACAGAAACTAAGGAACAAAATAACAGTAAAATTGGCAAAGAATCAGACAGGACCAATCCAGAAGATTTACCAGAGTACATTCAACCATTCATGTACTTATTCTACAAGAAGAAGTTCAAAAAGCTACCAGAAAGATGTGAATAGGATCATGAAATTAATCTGACAGAAGAAGTCCCAAAGGAACTGAATGCAAAGGCCTATGCGATAACACTAAAAGAGGAAGAGGTCTTAAACCAATGATTGGATGAACAGCTCAAGGCAGAATTAATAGTGGAATCAAAGTCAAGATATACAGCACCTTGTTTTTACATCCCAAAGAAAGATGGTTCACTATGGCTGGTTCAAGATTACAGGAAACTCAACCAGGTCACAATAAAAGATAAGACACTATTATCTCTAATCGAAGAAGTAATCAACAAACTTAAAGGGGCAAAATACTTCAACAAATTGGATCTGATATGGAGGTACAATAATGTTTGAATCAAGGAAGAAGACAAATGGAAGGCTGCATTCTTAACTAACAAGAGACTATTTAAGCCACAGGTCATGTATTTTGGACTGTACAACTCACCAGAGATGTTTCAAAGGATGATAGATAGCATCTTTCAAGAACTACTTCATAAAGGAGTACTAACCAATTATATGGACAATTTTGTTATACCTGTGAAAACTATAGAAGAACTGGAAGAAAGGACAATTTAATTCTTGAAGATAACAGAGAAACACAATCTGTGTTTCAAATGGTCAAAATGTAACTTTAACATGGATGAAATCCCTATCCTAGGAGTCATAGTAGGCAAAGAACAAGTCAAGATGGAACAAGAGAAGATAAAAGCAATAAAGGAATGGAAGACACCAACAAGGGTTAAAAACATAGAGAGTTTCCTTGGATTCGCCAATTTCTACTAATGCTTTATCCAAAATTTCAGCCATACAGCAAAACCACTAAATGAATTAAAAGGCAAGAAAGAATGGAAATGGGAAGAAGAACATCAAAAGGCATTCAAGGAACTCAAAGAGAAAATAACAAGTCAACTGGTTCTTTCTCTGCCAAGGAGAGAAGGAAAATTCAGAGTGGAAACAGATGCTTCAGGTCATGCTATAGGAGGAGTGTTATCTCAAGAACAAGATGGGAAGTGGAAACCAATAGCATTTCTATCAAGAATGATGCAACCTATGGAAAGAAATTATGAAATCTATGACAAAGAGCTACTGGCAATAGTGGAAGCTCTGACCAAGTGGAAACAATATTTACTAGATGTATCAGAAACATTTAAAATATGAATGGACTATGAAAACTTGAAGTATTTCTGAGAACCTCACAAGTTGAATGGAAGACAAGCAAGATGGTATTTGAAGTTGCAAGACTATGACTTCACATTGTGACATATTCCAGGGAAGATAAATACCAAAGCAGATATCCTATCAAGAAAGGATCAAGTAAATACAAAAGAGGATAACAAAGATGTTTGATTCCTAAAAGAGGAATTATGGTCAAAAAGAACAATAGCGGAAATTGCAATGCTAGAGAGAAAACCAACAGCAGATAAAAACAATATAATAAAGTAGATCAGAAGAAACAACACCAGGAAAAAGGAGGTGATCCAAGCACTAAAGAAGGAAAATGGATCAATATGGGAAGAAGACAGAGTGGTATACATAGAAGGAAAAGTCTATGTTCCAAACAACAAGAAGATTAGGGAAGAAATCCTAAAGGGAAATCATGACTTGGTAGATGTGGGACATCCAGAACAACAAAGGATGTGGGAATTATTGAAAAGGAACTACTAGTGGCCAGGACTCAAAGAAGACATCAAGAAATACATACAAGTATACTTTAAGTGTCAACAGAACAAAGTTCAACATCAAAAGAAACCAGGAGAATTATATCTGTTAGAAATTCCACAGGGACCATAGTAGGAAATTAGCATCGATATAATTGGATCTTTACCTAGGTCTAATGGGATGGATGCAATTGTGGTCATTGTAGACTGATTTACAAAGATGATTTGATTGAAAGCAATAACAACAAATATCTCATTGGAAAGAATCACGAAAATCTACAGAGACGATATTTGGAAACTACATGAAGTACCAAGGAAAATCCTTAGTGATCGAGGACCACAATTTGCATCAAAGTTGATGAAAGAGTTTATGAAAGCACTGAGAACGAAGAGACAACTATCAATGGCATACCATCCCCAAACAGATGGTCAAATGGAAAGGATTAACCAGGAGATAGGAATGTTTCTATGACACTATGTAAACTACCAGCAAGACAATTGGGTGGACTGGCTAGCTGCAGCAGAATTCCAGTACAACAACAAGAAATATATGGTGATAGGAAAGATACTGTTTAAATTAAACTTTGGAAGGTATTTATGGAAAGATGATCTTATGGTTCAAATGGAGATTCTACGAGTAAAAGAGTTCCTTATCAGAATACAGAAGAGTTGGAAACAAGCAACAAAAGTGATAGAAGAAGTACAAAAGATGATGAAAAAGCAATTTGACAAGAAAAGGTACAACCCTCAAGAATTAAAGGTTGGAGACAACGTGTGGCTTGAAAACAAGAATATCCATTCAAATCAACCCTCAAAGAAGTTGGATAACAAAAAATGCAGACCTTTTAAAATCTCAAAGAACATTAGCTTGGGAGCATTTCAACTGGAACTTTCAGAAGAATAGACAATTCATAATGTTTTCAGTGAAAATCTGCTGACACAATGTGTAGAGCTGAAGTTCAAAAGATAACATGAGGAACCAGTATCTCTGCCAACAATTATTAATGAAGAAGAGGAATATGAGGTAGAAGAAGTTTAGAAACACAGGAAATGTGGAAGAGGAACACAATACTTGGTGCATTGGAAGAGCTACAGAGATGAACATGACTAGTGAATAGCAGAAATGGGGTTGCCCCATGCAAGAGAGGCAATAGAAAATTATTGGACAAGATATTTGAGTCGAAACCTATAAAGAGGCAGGTAAAAATCCCATTTCAATAGCTCAAAGCATTTATTTGAACTTACAAAACAAATGGCTTCTCAATTTTCCACCAACAACAACTATGTTATTGCTCCCACTTCTCCAAATCTATACATTTCCAGAAGACTAAACAACATGGACCAGGCTCAAGTTATAAAGAGAGAAAGAGAAGATTGGATGATGTTATATCACAAGACATTAAAGGGCCTGGAGACAATGATTGATGTACAGAGAATGGTAAAGGATATCAAGAGGATGGCTGAAGAAGCAAATACAATGATAATAGAAATTGAAGAATCCATTTTAATAGCAAGCATCAACAATAGGACGACAAATGTGATGAACATTACTTAAATATTGGAGGACCTTTAATACTTGGTTTAAAGCAATATAGATGAACAAGCATTTCAGGTCCAGAGAATGTTAGCTGATGAATTGGATTGATATAAAGAAAGAGAAAACAGTTATGTGGAGGAAAATATTCAGGAGATTCAAGACCTATATATTGAAGAAGAATAACAAGGAAAGGGTAAAGAAAAGGTAGAAGAGGAAGAAGTGATATTGATCAAGCTATACAAAGTATTGGAGTTGATTTCAACCAAAAGCTCAAGTTTTATTGATGAAGAAATTGACAATCTCCTCAAGTATATGAAGTTTGTCAAGTCACCCACTCAAACAAGAATATTTCAACCACCACTGCACTATCAATTGCTTCGGTCAAGAGAAGAACAAGATCCCAACTTCTGGAAAGAAGTAATGACTGCATTGGTGGATAACAAGTACAATACAAAAACAGCAAGAAATTGATATCCAATTAGAATGTTCCAAGAGGGACTGCCATACAAACTGTTCTTTATTGCAATTAATAATCAAGGACAAGTCATCATAGGTCCAAACAAGAAGATGGTTGCAACTTATATGGTAGGAGAACTGGAGGTATTGGTCTAAATTCATGAGAATATGAAAGCTGAAAATGGAATATTGTTATGATCGATATCTCAAGAATGCATCATGTAGATGGTAGTATTATAACTCAAAGCTCTTAGAGTTGGGTTAAGAGATAACCTTGTATTGGGGTAGCACAAGAGAACTCAGTAAGAGAACTCAGTATAGAATAGTCTACCTTTATATACTGAATCCCCATGGTTTGTACTAGCTATTTCTACTCTACCCTAAACAACCATGTGTTAGCCATGAGGTTTGCCTATGGTATGACATCATCCTTCTAGAATCTTCTCTGTGCTGTGTGACCTATGTCATCAGTAACTCTAACCCTAGGTGCTAAAAATAGAGAAAAGGAAAATAAATTGAGAAAGAAAATAGAAAATAGGAAGAAAATGAGAAAAGAACTAAGTTCACTTCTTGCAATTCTGACAGGTGGAGGGTCTAACAACACAATCAGCTGTGCTGAAGTAGTCTTAGTCAGCACCTCATGTAGTAGGTGCTCTAGCCTTACTTCATCCTCAAATGTTCCTCATGTTAGATAACTCATTTTACTTCATGGATTACACACTTATGCCTCATTTCCTAGTAATATATATAGCATAGATACTCTCCTGTATCCTTACACTTTACCAATTCTATCCTTTCTTATCTTTTCTCCAGTCTTTGCCTAAGTACAACCTGAGCTCTAGCTTAAGGTCATAACAATTTACTAACTTTATTTCTTGAATCATAGCTTCTTATCTTTTCTATACTACATTATTAGCCTGTGCTGGCACTTTTCCTTAGTATTCTCCCAAACATAAACATTGCACAACAACTCTGTTCCATGCTAACCAGAGAATATGTAATAATCCAAACCATATAGTTTATAAGTGTTCTATAAGACTGAATGTGTAGTAATTAACTGATAAGAAATAGAAGATACTAATTGAGAATCTTAATTTAACTTCATCTAGAACTAAATAATCTGAATAATGTGAATAGTTCAAATAACATCTTAGAAACTCAGAATTTTGTGTAATGTGACTAGTAAATTATATGTTCTAATTACTGGTAAATATATTTACTGTATTCTCTGTAGAAGAAATATAATGAATATTGTAGTGATCCTTCCAATATACTTGTATATTCACTCTGTAACAACTAAACTTTGTCTATCTGTTAATCTATGTAAAAAAAGAGACTACTCTTATATTCTACCATCAATGCTCTCAATGCCTAGAAAATGTTATTATATTTGCCTATCTCTCTAAAAACTACTGATGCATCTGATTCATTTTCTATGCATGCACTAATAAACTTTGGAGCTACTAGAGTTTTTATCAATAGGAGTTTTGTAAAGAAGTATTGTTTGAAACAATACAAAAGATTTCAAATTCCATGTTTGTTTACAATATCAGTGGTACTCCTAATAAGAATAATCAGATATTAGAAGTAGTGGACATCATGCTCCATTATAAAACACACTTAGAACAGACTTTTCTCATAGCATTCAGTCTGAATAAGCAAGATCTCATTCTTAAGTTTATATGGTTTAAAAAAAACAATCTAGAGGTTGACTAGTGCAAAGAAAAGATAGTTATGATATGCTGCCCTATTTACTGCTCTAGTTATCCAGAAGACAGAAAAGCTCAAGATATGCACTCTAGATACTTTTTATCCTAGTTTATTCTCTTCTCTGGTCAATGACTCTAAAAATGTAAATTTATCTCTTTCCTTGTCTAGCAACTGCTTAGAAGAAATAAAAGACCATATCTATATGACATATCTGCTCTTAAAACTCTTGTTCCTCAATATCTATGCTATAGCCTTCCCTTTTCAATGATTATTCTAAAAAGACTAGACTTTGGATAATTATATTCTAGTACTTTCCTTTCACATTCACAGATTTAAATCATTCTTTGTAAAAGAGGGCTTTGATATGCTTCTAGACTGCCTTATATATAACTATGCCATTAAACATATCCCCAGAGGCTAATTCCAAGTCATTTAAAATATACAGTAAAGTATAAGAATATAAGATTATATTTATAACTATATATCTATTGATTATAATAAAACAATAAATGCATTCTTGAAGAAACAAAAAAGTGTAGTAACTATGAGTTAGAAGAAAAACAAACCCCAACACATGTTCAAATTATGAATAACATGAGGCAAACACTTATAAAACATAAGATAATGATTATAATAGTATTATCTGCTAAATATTTAAGTTCAATGTTTTTCTTGCTAAAAATCTCTGGACTGATTAAATATAGCCTTTTAAGTCTTCTATTGTAAACTTAGTTATTTCATCTTTTTCTCTTTTATTTTTACTTTTTTCTTTATTTTATAGTTTATTTTTCTCTTTTTTCTTATATAGTCACAAACATCACAGTCACACAGTTATATAATCTAATTAAACATTGTAGAACATTCTGAAAGAACTTGATCAGTATTTTAGGATAAGTTAGTATAGTATGTACAAACTAACAACTAGGGTATATAAAGTAGATTATCTTGTATTAGAAACTCTATTGAGTTCTTTATAGTACTTAATACACAAGTTATAAGGGGATTAGCTACTCCATGACTTTTCTCTTCTGTGTTTTTTGGCTGATTTATGTTCCATAATTTTTTCCCATATCTATACTCATCTACTCATTTAATTTCCCATGCTTTGGACCTCTTTAAGCTATACACCAATACTTTCAACTATCTGGATATGTCATTTAACTCTCTTTTACACACTCTTACTTTTCTACAATACTTTGTGGTCTTCTAATATCATTCACACATCTACTTTTCTACTTTTCTGCACTTCAGAAGTATTTGCTAAGCATTCTGGCTCTTTTTTATTTTGGTTTCTTCATTCTAAACTGTTTCTGATTACTTAAGTATCATTATTCCTTGCTTATGTAAACATAATTCTGACACATTAGAATAGACCTATTATATAGAGTAGTTATTATTTTCAGGAATTCCCATTCTATTCTCTTAGAGTTTTCTGGAGGTAAATATATAGTTTAGTGATTTCTTAGACAATAGACTTAGGATTTCCAAGAAATTTGAA
>JAJOHK020001161.1:0-15463 GCA_022457215.2 Leucocoprinus gongylophorus | reverse complement strand
TCCACAAATGACCATTCTGTAGAAATCAGCAAGGAGAAGACTGTGATACCCATTTGTTCACCTTGACAATGATCCTGTACAGTGCACTCGGATCAAAAACATAGAGTTGCTTTTCCTATGGGTGTGAATTGGGCTTGTTTAGTAACATTTCATTTTATGGGTTCGCACCCCGAGAAGTGCATTTATCTTGGAGACACCACCGTCTAATTGGATGCGGTCAACGGGAAGTCAAAGTGAAAAAGAACTTGTCATACATGTTGAGGCAATGTGATGATGAAATTTCCAACCATCCGCGTTAAATAGGTCCAGAAAGTTGCCTTTATGGAGGCCTGAGTTGGGGTATGTATAGTAGGGAAACGTCAAAGTCACCAGTTGAAATAGAAGTTGACGGAGGCCCCGGAATGTTAACGAATGGGTCTTTAAGAAAGTAGCGCTTGAGAACGGGGAACAAGATAAGGCCAACAGCAATAATAGTCAGAGCTTTAATCAATAGGAGCAACATTCAGCAAAGATTTTGAGAAGGAGACGACGTTGAAGGAGTGTATGTATGTGTATTTTGTCACATGGTCCATTTCCCCATAAGTTTTTTTTATTCAACAATTTATTACACGGAGCGCATAGGCAGACCGTGGTAGTTACTTCGTTACATAGGAACAGACAACATGGAAAAGGAAAGAAAAGAGAGGAAGAAGAAAAGGGAAATAAAAGAGAATATAATGAGAACGAACATTAAAGCTATTGCACAAGCAAAGGCCACTTTACTATGTGATGCTTTCTCCAAAGGAGAATGCATTTGGGTTGAATTCTAGAAAAGACACAAGGTGACTTATTGTATCTCTCCTCATATTCCAATAATTGTTGAACCTCGTGCAATCATGGAGGATGTGACATCTTGACTCTATCAGGTAATTCCTGCATGGGCAACTGAAATCTTTGTTAGGGAAGAAACAAAGGCGGTACTCTCCTATAGGAGTGTGATTAACGATGGCTCTTGTAGCTCTCATGCATAAAGAGTTCAAGTGCCCAAAGTACTTGATCCTACTAATCATGTATCCAAGTCCACAAATAGACCTATTATACTGAGAATACAGAGTCAAAAGAAACTGAGAGAAATGAGAGAAATGAAACTGATAAAACTATCTACAGAAATAGAAAAAATCATTTGTGCACTTATGGAGGCTTAAGAGAAGGAGAAATTTATTCTTGAGGAAACAAGGCAAGGTACTCAGATACTTCTTCAAGAAGTCAACAAAGTCCTTAATTAATAAAGATAGATCAATCAAGAGACTATGTTAGAGTGACTAGCAAGATCTGTGGAGTTTTGGTAACTTTTACAACCTTCAGGAGAACTCAAGTTTCATTAACATAATACTTATAAATACACCACTTACCTCTAGGAGAACCTAAGAGAACAGAGTAAGATTTCCAGAGACAACAAACATCCTACATAGCTAAGAGATATATTTGATAGATATGGTTAGAAGATGGAATCTAATAGTTACCATTAATGATGGATAGAAGGTTGAACTTGGAGATTAGTAGCAGAAGGTGGCAAAGTTGAGGAAACAAGTACTACAAGCTTTAACAGCAGTGTTTGGCCTCAGATCAAGAGAGTGAATACTAACAGGGGTCAAGCATAAAGAGATTATGCTAGGGTGCAACAAGAACTATATAGTACTAGCCCTTAACTGTGCACTAAAGAATTCAAAGAGGACAATATCAGTGTTAGAAATTAAGTGAAAAAGTAGAAACAATAATATAGAAAATGATTAGAACACATAAAACCCTCAGAAGAGCTCTTGTGAATGTAAAAGAATGAAGTTAAGGAAGGATATTAAAAGAAATATACAATTATCATTTGCTTGCAAACAATTTTCCTTGATAACACACTTCTAAACAGTAAATCTTACACTATGTAACAAGTTCCTTTGGGAAATCTAGTGAATATATTGCAAAGCTCCTTAAAAGCCTCCAACAATACTATTCATTCTAGGTAATGCACTCTAAAGGCACTCCTCAAGTTAAACCTTACAACTGAAGATACTAACTAATACTTATCTTACTAGCCTTTTCTAACTATTAGAACTCTCTGAAACTTGTTCAAAAGTAATGGTAGATACTAGTGACACTCACTTGATAAAATAGAGATTAAACTGCTCTTGAGTGGGGGTATTTGAATAAGGGTCCTCTTCTTACTCTCCTCTACTCATAACTTATGTATTAGTTTAAAAATACAGAGAATGAACCTAAAATATGGAGACCAAAACCATAAGGAAGCTTTCTGAGATCTCATGAGCACATGGTCATTGTTAGAATTGAAAACAGTAGACTCTATTTATTTTCATTTCATTTTATTCTCTTATTTTAAACTTAGGGTTGAGGTTAGCATGATGTCATATATAACTGTCACAAACTGTAACACAATGTAACATGATGTCATGTATATATCACAAGTTATGATCACATGATCACATATTACAGAAGGACATAGAAGGTTCTAAAATAATAATATCATATTATATGTCAATAGCATATAGTACACATATTCTTTAGAGTAGGCTAGATTTAGTATTTAGTGTAACATGGACTATTAGCAAAGTGTATATAAGATAGACAGATTGTACTTAGAAACTCTATTGAGTTTTCTTCTGTTAATCCAATATAAGGTTCATCTTTTGCTCTTACACTTGAGCTTGAGTTGCAATAGTCATCTCTTCATTTGCAGCCTAATATCAAACCAATGATTATTTTCTGCTTGTGAGTATCTATTCCATTCCTTCTTAGTATCACATCTCATTCTGGCCATCTATTCCATAACCATAGATAACACTTACTCTCTTATCTGTATTCCTTAATCTTTCTAGTGTGGATCATACCTCTTTATTTCTCCTTAGATGTCCTAGCTGATCTCTTACTGAACTTCATATATTTTCATCCTCAATATCTGAGGATCACTAGTATATAGGGTAACTTACTTAGCAGTCCCCATTCTAGATAGCTACTCTAGGTAAAATACCTAGTATATAAAGTAGTAGAGTACACTGTACTAGCTTTATCTTGAAAATCAACTAGAACTAACACCCTCTTCTAGTGTTGACAACAATACACCTTGTTATCTCCTAGTAATCCAAATTCACTCAAGTTTACCAAGTTCTCTTCTGAAATATATGACCAGTATGACTCATAGAGACACAGCACATAAGCTGAAGTCAAAGGTTGTTTCAACTCCAGCTTCCATGTTCTTAGATAACACATAACTAACTATTTTAAACTTCCAAGATACCTTATCAAATCTCAGATAACAAGATATGAACTGCATCTAACACTTAGCTATTTCCATAAGCTACTCCTACTCATGAATCTATTCTAGACTCTGTTAGCTTCTGATCCAGCATATTTCTGCCTTATCTTATCATCTAAATATTTGTAACTATGAAAATTGTTCTTGTAAGTGCCCATACTTTGTAGCTAGTCTTTAATGAGTGCAGTAATGTTTCTTATCTCTAAAAACCTCATCTTCCCAAGATCCAGTTTGATTAATGGCTACTATACTGTCTCTTGAGTTGATATTCACCTAAGAGAGCCTGAGACATCATCTAAGAGTATAAAGTCTTCTTACTAATGCCTTCAAAGAAGTCTTATATGCTTAAAAACCCCATAAGAGTATATTTTTTTGTGAAAAAGTATTTTACAGCATAACAACACCATAGGCTTTGTTAGTAGTGTTTGGTCTGAGACAAGATTTCTTCCAGTGTAAATCACATTTCTCTATTCCACCTCAGATATTCTTGCTAGACTCTTAACAACTTCATGGATCTTTATTCCAGATATCTGAGAACCACTAAAACCTGGATAACTTATTTAGCAGTCTCCATTTCTAAATAACTACCTTAGATGCCATATATAAGCCAGTAGTTACACTGTAAAACTCTATTCTGAAAATTGACTAGAACTATTACCAACTTCTAGTATTAGTGACAACATATCTCCCATCTTTTGTATAGTCTTTAGTAGCAATGTTGGAGATGAAAGAGCAGATCCCCTTACAGACTGTAAGCAAATATAAGACAGTTTGCAAGATATGTCAATATGTTTCCATCTGGCAATAGCCACATGAACATTAGGTATCTACAGAGAAAAAGTACTGTCTGGAAGTATGGTTAAGAATAACTCTAGCTACTCTGGTATATAATGTGACTGACTGGCCAATGTAAGAGAGCCAACTACCACTCTTGGAGTAGCCAGGCTGAAGAGGCTTGCAATTCTTGCCTCCGAGAGTGAGAAAATAGTATTCTTGAACAGTAGGACAATTGAAGGATATCTTCTAAGCATTTAGATATGAAAAAACACTCTTGGAGGAAAGAACATTAATAGAAGTTACTAGATAAAGTCCAGTAGCCACTATATTATTAGTTATATCATTATAAACTAGTTAGTGTAGAGACCACTCAGCATTGCTTAAGCAGTTTCAGAATTCAATTCTATGATTAAGGCTACAAGAGTAAAATTATCTAAGCATAAAGCAGACAGCTAAGAAATAAGCTTGTTCAGAATGTACAGAGAAGTCTACTGCTATTTTAGCAGAGCCTAGAGAGTCAGTTATAAGGATAATATGTTCAATGTTTATATTAGTAGCCTTGGCAATACCTAGTCTTATAGCAAATAACTTAGAATCAGGAATAGTTATCTGACCAGCTAGGGCTTTAGAGAACAACACCTATTGTTCTGGTCTCTAGAAATATACAGAAAAAATAGCCTGCATATTCCTGGAAGGTGTAGCACTTACATTAATAACAACAATGAGAGTGGAGAAAGAAGAAGAAGCCTCAAGACATAGAAAGTCAAGAGGTTCTAGATAGGATTTGTGACTGTTAAGACTTGAGCAATTGCAAGGAGATGTAGTTAGGAAAGTTGTTAACCAACCTACAATCTAGAATAGCCTCAGTATTACAGGAATATTGAAGCATTCAGTAAGATTGAGAAGTAACTCTTCAGTATCCAAAATAAGGCCCTTCAGACAAGTATACTAAATATCATTTAAAAAAGCAAGTGATTGTGGATAAGAGCAAGTGCCCTTTAAGTTTCTAGTACTAAGTAGAAACATCAGTATACAGTGAGAGGGTAGAATAGCAGTCTTGAGACAAGACTGCTTAACCAGCTTCTTGAGATGAAGATGAATGGAAATAAGACCTGCTGAAGCCTCAATTTCACTAGTTGGTAAAGTGTAAATGCATCAAGTATCCAAAGAGCAACCTTGTGTTGTATAGTTGTTAAAAGTGACATCTGTGCCTTAGTAGAAGCTCTAGCAAAGAATCAGAGTCAAAAATCATAGGTAGTTATTAGAACAATACATGAGCAATAAAGATGCTGTTTCTAGAGTAAAAGAATATCTCTAGTCAAATTTCCAAGTATGTATATTACTTTAACTGTAGACAATACCTTGGTAAAGTAGTAACAAACATATTTCTTGAAGAATAGATAAAAGCTTAAGTATCTCTAGCATGTCTTAGACTTGAGAGTAGGTGTACCAATTGCTAAGAGATCTAGCTCTGGATTAGAGTTATTATATTCCCCTTAAAAAGTGAAAAATCTCCAACTTATCATGCTTCATGACCAAGCCAAATGAAACCATCAAGTCATAAAGTCTATAACTATTCTATGGCTACTATAAAGCTCTGACATGATTGTATTATACATTTTTCCCTGAAAGATTAGAAAACCATCATCTACAAATAAAAGAATAAAAGCACTTAAGTTGAGGGCTTGAGCTCTAATTTCAAAAATACAAATAAGAGGTGCAATATAGAGTACTGAAAGAATAGGAGACAGTACAGAATCTTGTCCCACACCTACATTTCCATCATAGGCATTAGAGAGAAATGAGTTCCAGAAATACTGTGTTGATCTATCTACAAGATAGCCAGAAAAGAAGTTGACTATATAGTCTGCAAGGCCAAAGTGTCTAAGAATTGAAGTAAGCATACTATGATTCAAAGAAGGAAAGAATTGTGCAATATAAAATACTACTACACTAGTTTTAAGCCTCTTAGCCCAATCAGCTTAAACCAAGTGTATTAGAAATACACTGGCATTTTTAGTAGACTATTAGGCTATATCTCCAAGCTGGTTGGAATGGAGAATACTGTACTTGACAGCATAAAATTGGAGTTGTCTAGCAATCATCTTCTCCATGAGTTTACTAAATGTGTTGAGAAGAACAATAGGTCTGAAGTATATGTATTAACCAGGAAGAGAATATCTATAGCATAGATGCTGTTGGCAAGAATTAGCTTGAGATACCACCAAGTGATATAGCCAGAATTTGGAGTAGAAATATTAGAACAGGTCTTAAGTGCTTCCTATATTTCCAACAAAAAAATGGTACCCAAGAGCAAGTGGTTTGGCTGGGAACCTTATCTAGAACAGAGAGGTCAATAATTAACTGCAGTATTATAGGACTAGTAAAAAGTACTCTACAAGTCTGGAAGGCTGTTGCAGGATTGCTTCTAGAAGTGAATGGCCTCTACTGCAGATAGCTTACACTATTTGACCCAGCTTATTAGATTCTAAGGTTACTTGTTAGTAAATGCAATTTCAGTAATCCTGTTGTCAAAAAAATGTTGTTTGGCTTGTCTAGTTACAGAGTGAAAGGAGTACCAGTCAGAATGCTTCCCAGTTTATCTGTAAGTCTCTAGTATAGTTTTACACCTATTGTTCTATCACTCTTTAGACTGAGTAGTAACTGTGATTCTCTTTGCATAAGTAACCCAGTGGTCAGCAAAGGGTTCAGTGATCATTTTAAAGAGTGAGTTGAGACCAACAACAGAGTCTATTGTATAAAAGTTGAGTTGAGAGAGACCTTTACTCATAATAAGCAAAAAGGCTGCTTTCTCTTTACTGTCATATTTTAGAACTATTTTGCACACACAGATGTTTTCTTGAGTTATATGAAGATCAACTATGAGAGAGGCATAGTCTGAAGGTTATCTGAGATCAAGCTCAATACAATAGGAGACTTGGGCACAACTCATGCCTAAGAAAATACTGTGTTAGTATGGTCTTGAATGCTTGAATAATAAGTAGAAACAGAAAGTACTGGAATAGAGTACATAAGACTGTAAGAGTTTATCAAGTCTCTTAAGGCCTGGCTAGCTACAGGATGTGAAGAGACAGATGGATCCCATTTAACATCTCTATCATTCAAGTCCTCTTCTATATATAACAAGTTGGAGATATTCAGAGCTTTACTAAACAGGAAGTCTACAGTAGTATGAAGACTGTTGGAGTAGATATTCATGAGGAATTGAAACCTGCCTCTATTAAAGAAGAACAAAGGCTGAATGTCTCTGTGGTTAATTATGTTTCTTCCAAGAGCAAAGTAAAGACTAGACAGTCTAGAACCAATAAAACACATAACTCTAGACATCTACTCAGAGTTCTGTAGAAATTGGACTACCTGGGTCTAATCTAAATGAATGGTAATTCTAATAACTTCATCTTCTCTAGAGGTTGTAATAAATGGTACAAAGTAGATAAAATTCTAAAGAAGTTCCTAGATAAAGAGAATATTGTACAAGTCCTTCTATATTTCAAGAAGGTTATTTCAAGAAGGTTGTCTACCAGTACATAGTTTTTGTAAACATTCTAAAAACAAATACAAAACATGTTAACTGTACAAAAACATACTCATTGACTACCTTCACTGGAACCAGTTATAGTACTATAGTTGGCATGTCCAGAGCATATCTTAATAGCCTTGTTACTATACTATTTCTTGTCAAAGTAATGGCACCAGAATAAACACTGATTATTGTCAGCAGTATAGTTCCCCTTATAGTTCAGACACTTGAAAGTGTAAGGACAAGATGTACTAGCTACAGTAATCTCTCTAGGAGGGTTAGACTTATGGTTAGCCTTATAATACCAACCCAAGAGTCTGTGATTCTCTACTCTATGTAGACTGCCACACTTCTGATATTTAGTACCTAAAGCATAACAGACATGTATCAGGTGTTTCTAGTGTTAGCAATTGTGACACTGAGTAACCCTAGGATATATAGCAGTCTCTTAGACCATAGTAGTATATTACTCAAAGTTAAATGAGCAGTTAATAAGAGTCTTGCCCTTAGAGTTCCTCTGGAAGTTCCAAATGTCAATCCAGATCACTGACATATCAGAGCTAAAAGATGGCTTCATAATATAAGGTACAGATACTAATGTGATACTTTCAAAGAAAAGACATTTAAATTGAGGTAAGCAGAGCTTTATTTTAGTAGTCTTAGTGAGACTAGCAGTCTTCTTCAGTCACTACTTCATTACTTCTAGCTCTGCTGCTGAAGCAATAAAGTTAATAAACATAGACACACTATCACATGCCTTGCAAAAAAAATCTAGCTTCAAAAATCACCTGGAGCCAGTTCTAGACATAAGATCCAACTCCTAAAATAGTAGGGAATTTGTCAACAGAATCTCCTCCAAGAAAGCACTTTTTTATAAAGTATGTAAGATACTCAGGAGATAAATAAAGCACCTTAGTATCAGTTTCAAGGTGCCTAGAATCACCAGATAGTGACAGCACATAGTAGTTACCATCCTACAGCTCAGTATCATAAGTGATATTACTATTTCCCAATTAGAAGGATGACTTAGCTGATTTATGGATCAGGTTGAATAGTCCAAGTATAGAAGCTTGGGATCTTTGAGTGCTTTTAGGGACAGTTTCTAGAGCAGAAACTAAGTCTCTGCTCTCCTTAGCAGATATCTTGTCATTCAAACTTATAGTAGATGCTTTCTCTTTAGAAATTAAGATAGGAAAAGTAGCAGAGCTTAAGAGAAGGCACTTTTTTAGAGGAGAGTCTGCCTGTAGTCCCTTTTGAAGTAGTAGATCTACTTGTCTTAGAGTCTGAACCTATGTTCTCCTTCTTACTTTCTCCTAAAGAGAATAAAGTTAAGATAGAAGAAGCAGAGATACTCTTTAAGGAGTATCTTGTAATATGACAAGTTTGAGGTCTGCTTCTTGAATGCACTCATGTGCTGGCTCTAGAACTGGCTCTAGAAAGCAAATTAGATGAGTCTAGAAACTTACTAATATATTAAGAACTATTCTGGAAACTAGGAGAAAGTGCTGGATTTTTTAAGTTAACTATGACGGTAATTGGTTAGAAGAAGAGAAGTGGTTGAATTGTAACATATGACAACTATGTTTGACTTAGAAGTCAATATGCAGAATTTACAAAGAGCTTAATAGAGTTTCTATTAAATTTGCACTACTATTTGTATATTTTTGACTTAGTCTATATGTTATCTAATCTCAATATATCTCTGACTATAAAACATGCTAGAAGGTTCCATAACATGTGACTAATTATGTAACATAGTTATATAACATCCAACTTATATAAGTCTAAAATATAAAATAAAATAGATAAATAAGACAGTTTATAATATAAGATAAATATGAGGTGAATTTATTTTGATCCTAGATTTGTCTAAAGAGCAGCAAATTAACTATAACATTATTATAAACATTTGTTATATAAGTATTATAAATATCTGTTATAGAATACTTTCTATTTCTTATTTCTTTTATTTTCCTTTTATTATCTAATACTGATACATATGAAAAAGTCATATGTTATGTTATAACTTAAGCCTAATAGAGCAGTAGTTAGTAAAATAGTAGATATTTGGTTTAGAAATAACTGAGTGCTCAAACAAACTTAGTTGTAGTTAGAAAGAATCTAAGTTTATAATATTGTACTAACCATCTCTAGAACAACACAATCTTCTGTACTGGCTCCATGAGAGCAAATGATACAACTTCTAAGTTAACAACTAGCTACAATGTAATAACAGTTAACAGTAATAAGTGAGGAAAGTACAAAGATAACAGTATTATTATTTTTTGCTAAGGAGATAGAAAGATCACAGACTTCATCAATGTCTGTAGATTATGAGATTAAATATAAAAAGAGCATCAGAAGCAGATAAAGTGACATGGGCTTTAGGGTATATATAAGAAGAAAGTATAGAAGTATGAAAAGACAATATAATTAAGAAACTAAAATAGGAAATAGCAAGTCTTAATATGGTCAACAACCAAGTTAAACATGAAATTGAAACAGTTTACCAACAAGAATCTGGTGTTGTCACCTTTTTTACGCTCTGGTTAACAGAGAGCTAGGGATGAATCATCAATGGATTGGAGTGTGGATGTTCCTGAAGCATCCATTTCACCCCAACCATGTTGTTCCACCAGCTGGTTAACACATGTTACTGCCTCATGTCCTCTTAGGCTCAAATGGCAATAGAGTAATAAATACAAGCAATTTTGCTCCATCTGTTTTAAATTACAGTAATGATCAACCAGCCATTATCAGCTCCTGGGATGGAGCATTTCACACATTATCTTTATTCAGAACTGAAGAATCCAATGCAAAAGATGCTGAAAATATTCAGATATCCCTCAGCAGGATCATCAATTATATCAAACATCATCCAGTCAACAAAAAGACATTATCTGGAGAGTTTGTTCCAGTTGTCAAAGGGTTATGGGAATTTGTTGAAGCATTACTCTCCAATAAGTGGGATATCCTCATATTCAACAAAAAAGCTACCTTGAGCATTCAGAAATGTTTCCAGGAAAAGATTATTTCTTATTACAACAATTTGGAATCTATGAAGGCAAATTTGGCTAAGAAACCATTAAGTTCTATGCCCTCTGATCCTTCACCTTTTAGCAAGGTCACCTCTTCCCCCACTGTAAATACACCAGTGGTGCCTCCCTCTCCTACAAAAAGTGCAGAATCATTAGTCAAGAAGACTCCAAAACCTTTGAACATGAAGAAGTCTTATGTACAGGCTTCTAAAGCAAATATCTTGTCAAACATTGAAGATGTTATTTGGGTGAAGGAAGTGTTTCCTGCTTTGTCAGCTGATGAAGTTGGAAAGATGTTGAATATAAAGAACAGAGGAATAGATATGAAGAAACACAAGATTAATATGATGACTAGAGGGCCATCAAGGAGAGAGGTCATAATCCCTATGACCAAAGTTAACACTGAGTTAATTATCAACTCAGCTTATATACATATTTCTAATGTCAACAAATGTCTGAAAAATTCCAAATCAGACATCATCACAGATTTCATTTGAATCAATATTAATGGAATCGTCATCACAACAAACAAGCCTACCAGTGATCTCAATTTATCAACAATTGAGAAATACTTGAAAAGCATTCAAAATGTTAATCCAGATTCCATTGAGAGTCCTCGCCTTCCCAAGTCCAAATCATATATGAAAATCGTTGGACTTCCATACTTGAACAAATCAGGAGTTCTTACTCCTGATGTCATGAAAGCTGTTTTAGAAGAATTACACTTTTTCAAGGATGCTATATTGGCCTTAAAACCTCATGTTATTAAAGTATCACCCAAATCTGATAAGGCAGTGGTCTGGGTGGACATCTGGGATTCCCAGAGTGGTTCTTATATGAAGAACATTATCAATTGTCGATATAACATTGGATGATTTATTGCGACCATTCACAGGACTAACATGAACCCAGGTGTTCCTTAGTACAAAAACTGTTGGAAGTGGGGACATTTAACACTTAGTTGTTGTTCTCATACCTCTAGATGTGCAAAATGCTATGGAGCTTATGATACAGAACACCATAGAGAGAAAGTATAGTGTTGCATGGACAACAAGAAAGCAAATTGAGTGGCCACCAAAGAAGGTGAGCCATGCCCTCACATCTTCAAGTGTGTTAACTACAAAGGGGACCATCAAGTAGGCAGCTATAGTTGTCCTTATTGGCATAACCATTTCAACAGGGATTGGCATGGTAGAAAACAACAGGAACTCTTTTGAAAGTAGAGTACAGTAATGTAGCAACCTTGTCAATATAGATAGGTTTGGTTTTTTTTCATGTAGTTTGCCCATCAATGTATTGTAGCTACTTTGTAGTTACTACAGACTGCCTTTGCACTCTGTGTTATAAATTGTTGATTTCAAAAAAAAAAAAAAGATATGGTCAACAATCTATTGTGGGAATAGCTAGATAAGATGAAAATAGAGAAGAAGAAAGTTCAGAAAGTAGTAGATTGACTAGTACTGAGGAGTGTAAAGAACATACAGAAGTTTTTGGGGTTAGCAAACCATTATAGATAGTTTGTCAAGAATTTCACAAGAATAGCAAAACTCCTTTATGAAATAATGAGAAAAAATGTGAAATGGAATTGGGGAGAGAGACAGAGAAAGCATTTGAAGAGTTGAAGAAGAGATTTACAATAGAGCTAGTCTTAATAATACCAGACTTGAATCAAGAAGTAAAAGTAGAGGTAGATACATCAGACTTTATTATAGAAGGAGTATTGTCAATGAAGTGTGAAGATGAGAAGTGGAGGCTAGTATCCTATATTTATAAGTTATTGAATAAAGCCAAAAGGAACTATGAAATTCATAATAAAGGAATATTGATAATTATTAGATGTTTAGAAATATAGGGGCATTTCTTAGAAGGAGCTAAGAGTTAGTTCAAAATTTGGATAGATTATAAAAACTTAGAGTACTTCATAAAGGCTCAGAAGTTAAATTGAAGACAAGATAGATAGACTTTGTACTTATTAAGATTTGATTTTGATTTGAAGCATATAGCTAGTAAGAGTATAGGATAAGTAGACTATTTAAGTAGGAGAGTGGATTGAACATAAAGAGAATAACTACTCTTTTTCCATTGCTCTAATCTCCAACCACTCCTTCTTTAACATTACTTGATTTTTATCTCTTATTGACCAACCCTAAGATTTTTAAGTTATAACAATTTTTTAGTCTGATAATCAACTTGGACTTGTATCACACTTATCTTAATCTATTCTAAGCTTCTATCATCCAAAATCACAACCACACAATATATTATAGTATGCTTGAACTCTTGTATTTTATTTTTATTTTATTATTTTTATCTATTTTCTTTAATTTGATTTTTTTTTCTTTTACTTTTCTTTTATTTCTTAGACAATGAAGAGACACATAACATGATATCATAAGCCTAGAATCTGGAAGAAAGGCCAGAAGGATGATATCAAGATACATATCAATAGTATATTTATGTTACAAACTCAAGATCTTAGAGTTGGTTAGGTAAATGAACCTTGTATTGAGTTAATATAAGAGAACTCAATAGAGAACTCTATACAGGATTATCTACCTTATATACCTCAGACTACTGGTCTATGCACTACTACTTTAGCCTATCCTAAATGACCATGAGTCTACCTTAAGACTACTATATATATAATATATAGTATAATGTCATTCCTTCCAGAATCTTCTACTGTTTTTCATTATGGCATGTGATCATATAATAGTGTGACCATGACATGTGACATCCCACTGATCCCCTAGTTCTAAGAATAGAATATACTGAAAGGAACAGAAAATAAAAATAAAATAGAGTCTAATCTTTGTATTTCTAATAATTTATCTTATAGTATATACATTGTGCACTTATGGCAGACATATGGATATTAGAGTAGAGTTATTTATAATTAGCACAGACCATGTGTACTAGTATATATAGTATAGAAATATATTGGGAACTCCTTGTTAAGTTCTCTTATGATTCTTATGAGATACTTTCTATTAAGTTTATTTTAGTGATGCTATTAGTCTTGGTGACTAGTAGTTGCTACAACACAATGAATAGGCTAGGTACAATGTTATCTGTTGAAGCAAAGATTGACTATCCACATAATATTACTTTTATCTCTTCTATTACTTGCATTACTAAGTTAAATCCTTTCATCTCTATCTTTTGTGCTACATAAATAACCTGGATGAGTATGAATCACCCCTAAT
This sequence comes from Leucocoprinus gongylophorus, assembly GCA_022457215.2. Lineage (NCBI taxonomy): Eukaryota > Fungi > Basidiomycota > Agaricomycetes > Agaricales > Agaricaceae > Leucocoprinus > Leucocoprinus gongylophorus. Next base: position 1,600 of record JAJOHK020001161.1, on the reverse strand, counting down.
ACTAATGAACCATGGAAAACTATAAATGACTAAAAGTCAAAAATACATACACAAAGAGTTGTGTTATGACTTAAGCCTAAGAATTTGGTCAAAAGAAAAAACTGATATTGTTTTCTCATGAAAGAACTCAGTAAGGTTCTTAGTACAGGTGTGTTTACTTTATATACCTCTGATGCATAGTCTGTACACACCTATATCTAGCCTACTCTAAACATTATAAGTTTATATAGATAAAGTTATTATATCTTTATAATATATGATGTCATTCTTCTGCCATATCACATAATATTATGACTGTGACTATGAGCTGTCACAAATTGCTAGTGATAGTTGTCACACATTGTCACATCACCTTATCCTCTCTATATTCAAAATAAGAGATAAAGAAAAAAGCAGAAAAGAGATAGAAAAGTCTCAGTAGAAATTAGAAAAGACTTTGAATAAGAGACTAGGACTGAAAAAGAGCAAGTCCATTATCTTCAATTCCAGCAAGTTGTTGATACAACATGTGATCAGGTGATGTACTGATGTTAGACACATCATTATCCAAGATGCCTTTCTAGATCTCAGATATTAAGATCTAGGTAAAATGCATTTATCTAAGAATACAGAAGTCAGAGCAGAATGACCTTCAGCTTCAGCATATATGTTGTACCTCTACAAGTCATACTAGTCACATATTTCAGGTCAGAATTAGAGACTTTAGGAGGTGGGCAACTACTGGAAGATGGTGAGGCATGTCATTGCTAATACCAGAAGAGTAGTGCTAGTTTTAGTCAATTTTCAGGATAAGAAATTATAGTGTATCTAGTCATCTTAAATACTGATGCTCTATAACTAAGACCATATCCAAGAATATGAGGAGACAAGTATCTACTCTGTATACACTAAAGTCCTTGGAATAGTGTTCAGAGTTCCATGGAGAGCGGGGGAAAGCCATGTGCTTTGATTATGGAGTGATCAACCATGAATGGAGCTAGATTGATCTGTACTGGAAGAGTGGTACAGACCAGAAGAGAGATATCCATTTCCACAGATGTTTTGAGTGGAATGGATGTTGGTGTGATGGAATCAGATGGGGTCAGATGGATTTTGGTGGTATGTGACAACTAACACAGTTCTGAATTCCATCCTAACTATGATAATGGGACTGAGAATATCACTTTTAACAGTTTCTAACAGAGAATGGAGGGGAGTTTACTATGTCTGATAAGTAATCATTAGTTTTCCATACTGTACTATGCTCACAGTAACAATTCCTTCCAACATAGCAAGCTCAAGTGACTCTGGATAACTACACAGAGGGGTGATGAGATAGAAATGCAGTGATTCGAGATGAATAAACAAATATATGTGAGAGTCACTAGGACCAGGGTGTTATGAACTAAGGCTCAAAGTGTTTAAGCGATAGAACAACTCTTGTATTGAGTAACACAAGAGAACTCGATAGAGTTCCAAGTACAAAGTAGTCTACCTTATATACTAATTCTCATGGTCCGTGCTAACCTACTGTGCACCCTACCCTAAATGACCATGAGTAATACATGAGGCCAACATGTGGTATCCATGTTGTATGACGTCACTTTGTTCTAGTTCCTTC
>JAJOHK020001160.1:0-15478 GCA_022457215.2 Leucocoprinus gongylophorus | reverse complement strand
GACAGAGACCACATGAGGCTATGAAAAAGAGGAAGGAATAAAAGAAAAAGGAAACAAGGAAAGAGAAAAAGAAAGAAAAGTGGCAATAAGTAAAGGAAAAGAGAAATATCACTATTTACTAGTGATTCAATGGAACAATACTATCCTTGAAAGAAAAGGTACTGCCATTGAGAATGAGAAATTGAGAGAAATGACCAATAGAGTCCCTTCTCAGATTTCAATAATTATTGAACCTCTTACACTCATGAAGAATATGATGTCTCAATTCAATGGGGTATACACCACATGGACAAGCAAATTCCTCCATAGGGAAAAATCTTAGCCTATACTCCCCAATATGAGCATGATTGACAATAGCTCTGGTAGCTCTAGCACAAAGACAGTTAGATTGGCCAAAGTATTGAAGCCATGGTCTACCTTTAATAGTAGATGGTTCAAGAGGTTTTGAGTCATCATCAAGAAATTCAAGGAAATCTTTTCCTTTTAGATCTGATGCTTGGAAAGTCATTTTCCACATTGTAGAAATAGAGTCTCACTCTCACTTTTTGCAAAAGTCCCACGATGATTTACTTGGGAGAATGGGGGAAAATTCAAACCTTCTAGTGTCTTTGTCTACTGAAGAATGTGGTGGCCATTTTTGCCTGCTAGGGCAATTGGAGAAATTGATGTGGTTGTAGCTATCTCTCTTGAAGAAATCTCTTAGTTCTTGAGAAATAGCAATGGGGTGAATTTGATATGGATGTGTCAATGAATTGAAGATTTTCTTGGCAGATGTAAGGAGTCTGTGACAACAATAATGCATTTGACATTGGGAATGCCAATGACTTGATTGATTCCACATCTAATTGCAAAGAGTTCAGCTTTAGTGGTAGTGACATTGACTATATGGTAAATTATTTTGATAATTGGTTTGTTGTATGAATAGATGTGTGATATGAAGGTAGCAACATTATTTCTTATGCTAGCATCCAAGAGAACCATTGAGATGTGCAGATTATTGGAAGCACTAATAGCAATATTGTCAAGATCATGAATATATTTCTTGATATCATGAGTTTGAGTATGAAAGGAGAATCAGTCTGAGAAGGAATCTATAAGTCTTTTCCCTAGGAAAACTCTTTATCGAAAGGAGAAAAAGAGGGGAGAAATTCATTACACTTATTGTTCATGTTGATTAATAGACTATGTAATCAGGATTGTTGTTTGGGTGTTAGTTTGTTGAGGGATAGGTGATGATAGGTGATGCTTTCATTTGATCCATTAGTGTTGATGATTGATTTTATGATGTGGTTGGAGGAAAGCAAATAATCTCTAAGATGAAATTTTGCTTGCAATTTCTTGAAATGAAGGTGGATATGCATTAGACCTGTGATGGCCTCAATACCTAATATGAGAGATGTTCAAAAAGCTCTGGTAATCCATAGGGCTGCTTTTTGCTGCATTTTCCTGAGAATTCTAAGAGGGTAGTTGAGGGAGGTATTACTGTAATGCCACAGTTGAAAGCTGTATAAAGCTATGAGTAATACATAGCAAATGTATAGATGTCTTTTTTGAAGGGAAACAGGGCCTCTTGATGAGTTACCTAGCATTTTTATGCATTTGATGGTAGAGATGGTCTTACTTGTATAAAAGTTGATATAATGGTGAAGATAGCCTTATTTGTATAGAAGTCAATATGATGGCAAAATGTGAGTTTTCAGTCAAAATAGAAACCTAGGCTAGGTACTGCTACATAGTTTTGGGAAGTAGCATGGAGCCCCCAAGAGCAGTGAGATATAAAGGAGGAGGATTAAAGACACCATGTGATTTAGAAAAGTAGAACACTTTAGTTTTGCCATGTTCTATGACTAGTCCAAACCTTGTGAAAAGAGAAGAAATTACATTATAGCTACAATAAAGGTTCACATTTGAAACAGAAATGGATTTATATTAGGTGGAAGTCTTAGTAGAGTATCAATTATTTCTCTGTTCTGAAAAATACAAATTTGACAAACTATAGATTGATTATTTCCAAGGATAATTGATTATTTCCAAGAATAAAGTTGAGATAAACCCCATAAAGGTGGCTAGAGTTTATAACTGGTCTGTTTTTAAAAACTACACTGATCTACAGATCTTTCTTAGTTTCACCAATTTCTATTAGAAGTTTATCCATAGTTTTTTTAGAGATAGTCTACCCTTTCTTCAATCTTACTGACAGCAATAATACTTGGATGTGGACCATTCCTAGTAAGATTCAAGAGACCATCATTCATAAGAGATAAAACTGAAATGGAAATTTTTAAGTTTTTTAGATGGTTTTCCAAAATAAAAAATATAGAAGAAAGATAAAGAGTAGAAAGGATGGGTAAAAGAGCCAATCCTTAACTGACACTAACATCAACATTGCAAAAATGAGAAGAGAAACTATTCCAAAGATATTTAGTTTTTTTGCCAACTAGATAATTCTTGAAGAAATTCAAGACTTTAGGATCAAAACCAGCTTTGGCCAGGATAAGAAGGAGAAGCTGATGGTTGAGTGATGGGAAGAACTATGCAATGTCAAAAGCTAACATGCTCATAGTGAGATTCCTGACCCATCCTAATCTGATGAGATGAGTAAAAGTGATGTCTACATCAGTAGTAAATCTGTGTTTGAGTCTGTCTAGTTGACATAGGTGAATAAAATTGTTAGATATCAAAGAGAACTGCATTCTTTCTCCAATTATCTTTTCAAAAATTTTTCCAGTGGTGTTGAGCAACACAATGGGTAAAAACAATTTGGGTAAGTCATACAAGGTTTTATTGGGTTTGGGAATGATAACTGTAGATGATGTTTTGAAATGTGATGGCCAATGACCTAAATCAATATATGTGTTAGCAATATCAATTAGTCTGTCAATGCATTCATCATCCTTGATGATTTCCTTAAGATATCTCCAAGAAAATCTATCTGGTCCAGGAGCTAATAAGTTGTTGCAACTTTTAATAACATTAAAAAGCTCCTTTTTTGAGAAAGGAGCCCATGTCATCATTTCTTTGTTAGAGATTTCTTCTAATAGATAAATATTGACCTGATGGTCTTAGGTGGAGTTAAATAACTTATGAAGGGCCTTTCATAAATTGTCCAGTTCAAAGCATGGTTGACTATTGAAATGTATAGCTTCAGTAGCCAGGAGATTTCTCTTTTTGACCCAATTCATGAGTTTCCAAGGACCACACTTCTTGTTAGTGATCTCATTGATTTTTCCATCAAAAAGATTCCATTTCATCTTCTTGACCATTCTCTTAAACCTTTTCCAGTCTTTAAGTTGTTGAGTTTGTCTGTACATATCTAAGTCCCTGCAACAATTATTGTCCCACCACACCTTGGAGTGCCTAGTAATGTTAACAACCTTAGAGTTTTTGTGTCATATTTCATCAATATTGGCTGTAAATGATTGAATAATGGTTTCAGGAGATTCAATGCTACATATGGAAATAGTGTTGAGTATCTTGATGGAGTAGATGAGATCTTTGATGAAACAAGCTTCCTCTTTACTGTTCTTGGGTAAAGATCATTTTCTTGTTTGAACTTCACAAATATAAATGCTAATAGTAATAGAAGCATAATCAGTATTAGTCTCTATTCTGGGTGAATATAATGGTTGTTGTGATTTATTGAATTGGGACATGGAAACATGAGATCTAATACTGAATTTGAATCCTGGGTATTGTTGGAAAATCTAGTAGGGAAAATTTCAGTAGATTTGGATAGTTCTATATGAAAAGTGTTAGCAATTTCAAAAATAGTATCTTTATAAGAAGAGTAAAAAGGATAACTCAGATCTCACAAACAGTCTCTAATATTAAAGTCCCCAGTCATAATGAGAATATTGTCAATGTTGACTTCAGTATTCTTAAGATACTTTAAAGCCAATTGAGATGAGTTAGAGTATACATTAATAAGAAAATAAATGGATTCATAGTTAAAAAACAAAATACATGAAATATTCTTGTGATTAAGAATATTGTTTCAAAGAGAAAAAGAAATGAAAGAAAGGCAAATGTTGATGTAAGAAATAACATGAGGAAAATCATCAGCTCATGAACTATTTCTGGAGAAAACTATTTAGTTAAGGTGATTAGGAACTTCTACTAGTTTTTTCTCCTTATAACTAGAAGAGCTTGGTATGGATCAAAGGATATATCAGAATGGTTCCTAGATGAAGATGATATTGAATGAAGAGTGTGTTTCAAGTATGGTATTGATGAGAAAATTGTTCTTTCAAACATTTTGTGAGTATATTTTGATTTTGTCCAAAATTATGCCTGGGCACTGCTCATGGCTGAGTGAATTGAGTTGCTTCTACTCTTGTGAAGCTCTTGTTGTTTTTTGTTGTGCCAATCATGGTTGAAGCAATGTTTCTAAAAAGTGTTACAATTTCAAAACCTTAGAGTTGGTTAAAAAAGTGAACCTTGTATTAGGATTAACACAAGAGAACTTGATAGAGAACTCTGTACATGATTGTCTACCTTATATAAGTGTACTTTTATCTTAACTTTATAACTTAAATCATAACACATTCTAGTTTATTTGGTTCTGCTCCCAGATAATTATATCAACTATTCTATTATTTATACAATATCCATAAATTCACCTAACAAGTATGAATTGTTTTCTATACTAGAGCTAAAGATAATGAACTCTATTTATTTTCATTTATTTTCTCATTTTTATTTTTATTTCATTATTTTTAGACTTAGGATTAGAAGTTAGTGTAATATCACATATAAATCACATAGAAGGATATAGAAGATTCTAGAATAGTGATATCATCCTATATATCAATGGCATGTAATATACATAGTTTTTAGAGTAGGCTAAGGTTAGTATAGTATAAACCAGTAGTTTAGCATATATAAGATAAACACTTTATACTTGGAAATCTATCAAGTTCTCTTGTATTAACCTTAATATAAGATTCCTCTTTTGACTTCACTTTATAAATCTTAAGTTGTAATATTCTAACAACAAGACTCTTACACTTAAGACTACTTAAGTATTACAATTGATGCCTCCTGGAGACAACATGGACATGGGCAAAGGGTATGACAACAACAATCGGCTGCGCCAAAGTAGTATCAGTCAGCACCTCATGTAGTAAGTGCCACAACCTAGCCTGATCCTCACTTTCTCCTCACTATTTCCTCATATATTATACCTCATGTACACCTTATGGTTCCTATGACTAGTAGTATATATAGTGTAGATACACTCCTATATCCTTATGCTTTACCACTTGAATCCATACCCTTATACTCTCTCAAGTCTTTGTCTAAGTGCAACCTGAGCTCTAGCTTAAGGTCATAATATTAAGTGAGCTACCAACCATTTTTGGTTAGTAGTTTCTATAATAGCATGACTACAGTATGTTATCCTTATAATAGGTATGTTAGACTGATGTACATTATATGTATATTATGGCAGGCTGTCACATCCTATTCCAACCATATCTACTCCAACTTACAGATAATGCCCTAGATAGTCTTATCTTGAAAATTGACCAAAACTAACACTATTATCCAGTATATTAGAAATAGACCAGCAACTGGTACTATCCCTAGTAACACTCCTGGCCATATCACACCACTATACTAACAACTGTCTATATAAAGGAAATAGTTTTACTAGGAGTTGAACTACCAACTGCTTGTAAGCTTGACATTATATTAGAAAAAGACTAGCTACTAAACCAGTTATACTAAAAGTGTGCAATGTTGAGCTTAGCTTTGATATCTGGCTAGTGCTATATATGCACTTCATACTATACTTCTGACATTATGAGAATACATACTTTTATGAAAAAGCATTTTCTAGCATAATATTATAGAGGTATAACATATAAGCTGAAGTTAAAGATTATTCTGACTTCCACTTCTGTATTCTTGGATAATGCTTACTTAACCATTTGGACTTTCAAGAGTCCCTCATCAGATCTCAGATAATAAAATATGAATCATGTATAGTATAAGCATATATTGGAAACTTCTTGTCAAGTTTTCTTGTAATCTCCATGAAAATCTTATAACTGAAGACTACTTGAATGAGTCACTAGCTATTTAGATTAGTAGTTGTCATAACAGGATCAGTATGTGATATATATAACCAATATAATATATTGTCATATACCATTTGACATCTACACTCTTCCCATTCTCTTTTAATACAGATTACACTCCATTCCAATCATCCATCAATCTGAGAACCACACCTTGTATTTCTCATCAATCTCATAGAGTTCTGAATGACAATTCCTACAGTATCTAATAACCCAAAGTATATGTAGCAGTAGAATATTATTAGATTAATACTTCCATATTTAAGAATGTTGGCCACCATATACAGTTTCTTAGTCTGATAATTAACTTGGACTTGTACCATACTTGTCTTAACTTTCTCCAAGCTTCCATCATCTGGAATTACAACCACACAACAAATAGGCTAAGCACAACATTATCTGTTAAAACCAGAGTTAATTAATCATATAACATTATTTCTACTCCCAGCTCTCTTTGTTCCTTTATATCACTAAGTCTACTCTTCTGTTCCATCTTCCATACTATCTTTGTGGATATCCCTGGTAAGTATGAATTGTCCCTAACACATATAGAGACACAATACATAAGTTGAAGCTGAAGATTATTTGACATCTATATTTCACATGTTATGGATAATTGTTATGCTTCATCTGTTTTTTTATACACCATTTATGGTAGTAAGCACCTCCAAAAATTCTACCCTACTCTCATAGAAATTCATGGAGATAAATCATATCTTTAGTACAGGTCTACAATAAAAATTATGAATTTCTGAAGCTCTGCAGGCTTCCACATAGTCTTTCTAGTGCTTATAGATGAATATCAGTATTGATTTCTTCCTAGAGAAGAAAATACATATTCAACAATGTATGTGTATGTGGAGAAGCACAATTAGCTTGTTGAAATTACTTAGACCTTAGATACCAATTTTTCCCTTTCCTATATAATAGTACCACAGATGATTGTACCCTCAGTTCTTGTGCTACTTCAAGTGACTGAGCTTTACTGTTTCTTACAATCATGTCATTTATGATTGTGTCGGATACAATGTGGTACACAGTGATACACTATTGGTTTTCTGAAGAAAACCCAGATGCCTTCTGCTTCAAAGATAATATTTCTTAGGTAGCTGTTTTTTGTTTCTTTGCCTTTTCCCTTTTTCCACTTTTCCTTTTCATTTAATATTCATTTTATAGTAGTTTTACACTGCCAATGGGTCTGTCTATGTACCCATGTGATAAATTGTTGATTTTGATGAGTGATATAACTTCAACAGAAGGCTCGAAAAATGATAATATTACTTGCATCTTCAATGCCAAAAAATATCCCACTTATACCAGCAAGATGAAGTGTCAATAAAATGACTCAAAAAATACAAGCATCAATGAGAGGAATAGCTTACAAACTATTTCAACCCTTCCTGCCCCATAACTTGCTTCAGTAGGACGCACTTGATCTCATTCGCATGTATTTGGAGAGTGGTGGAAGTGTCTTCGGTATGTTAGGCAGATTTTCTGTAACCGCCCTCCGTCAACAAATGTTTACTACCGCCTCTATTTCATGCGCAACTTGACTTCTTTGTATCTCTGTATGCCTGCTCTCCACCATCATATGTCAATCTCCACTCATGATTCAAACAGATATCAACAAGTTCATGGAAAATCCCATGAAAATATCCTTCGAGTCTATAAACCCCATTGTCCCGATCAGCATCCTTCGAAGGAAAGAATAACACGATGACTATTTTTTTTCCAGGTTTTCGTCTTTCGCATCTCCAAAATAGATCCATTGTAGCAAACAAATGCAACCAACCCTGCATTCGGCGACACAACAGGCCGACAGACATCTGATCAAGCTATAAGCGTGAAAATGGTCAAAGTTGTCTTGCATATCAATCATTCTATCGTGGGGAGGTGTGTTTCTATGTGAGTGTGTGGGAAAGTTCTCCGATAAAGAGATGAATGGTGCTATCAATATGAGAGAAGTAGCGGGGATAGTACTCCTTTAGAAGTACTTCTTCCTTTGGTAGCTTTCTTCTATCTTGAAACTCCTACAAGGACTACATATATCTAAAACCCTCCCCAAGGTACAACAGTGCTGGTCTTGCCTGATATCCCCACCTTGGAATTCCAAATCATGTGCACTCACCATATGTCAGATCACGTCTTGGCCGTCACGACCTCTTTATTCAATGACCGTAGACAGCATACTCATTATAAGAAATGAATTCTGGGTAGACACCTGCTGAGCTCGGGATTCAACAAAACTGGCTCTGTTATTACCTTCGTCTCACCCGTATGATACTAGGATCCTTCAATGCACCGGCCGTAAATTTTTCGTACATTCCCGTTGTAGAATAATTCATTTCTATTGATTGCTGGCATAATGAGATGATTGCTGGCATAATGAGATCTAAATATCAGTGTTGATTCCTCATTTTCTGTTGTATCTCTGGCAATCTGTACGAGACAAGTAAAGGACCTTGGTTTATCTTGATGAGAAGGTGGGTTCGACGCTGTTACTGATGTTGTGATTGATTGACTTCTTTTCCAACAATAAGTGGTTTTGGGAAATGATCGAGACTCATGCTGCATTCGCACTTCTTCCCACTACTTTATTTGTAGAATCTGCTTACTGTGGACGAATATATCCGAACTTGCAACATATATAACTCAGCACAGGAAAAAATCTGACACCCGCACGTAGGCCGCGCCTGCGTTTTATCTTCCACTGTCAGCAGGCTCAACTATGCCTTTTCTTCAAGGGGCTCAGGGTGTTGTCATACATCATGGGGAATTCACCGACATCGGAGGGTCGCAGATAAATAATCATAGTGGTGTGTGATTTGTCTGGTTATATTTTGATTTTCGCAGCAACCTCTGTGCCAGATCAAAACAGTCACCAGCAGGGTCAAAGTGACGAAACAAACAGACAAGCAACGTCGAACTCTGATCAAACTATTAATCCTCAACCACCAGCATACGTCAGCTCTAGTACATCTGGTGAGTACTGGCTGGTTCACATGATCATTCGAAGAATGCTCAACCCTCCAGATCAAGAACGTGGGAACAGTCACTCATCTGGGCCGAGTATATCTGGTGAGCATTGGCCAGTTTTCGAAATTGACAAGAGGTGCTAACATTTCAAGGCGGGTGGCCCCAGGATGTCATTCATCCAGCGGTGGTTCATCGCGAATGGCAGGACTTCATCGCCTTGCGGCAGAAAGAGTGGCAGGAATTTATCGCTTTGCGACAGAAGGAATGGCGGGAATTCCCCCCTCGGCTGCAGCAAGGATCACCGACTGTTCTGAATCACTTTCAATTGGAGTCTACTGTTGACGGTCCACATTTTCGCTCTCAAATCGCTGACCAGCAGATTCATCACAAGAAAAACTCTGCGAATGGTTCTAATACACAATCTGTGAACCATCTCTCGTCACCTTCTCATCGTCAAGCTACAAATCAACCCAGTTCACATGGTCATTCAGGATGTACGCAAAACTCAGCATCTATGCCTGTCAATCCAGATCACTGTCGCACGAATAGTCAGCCGAATTTGACTAGTGTTTTGTCCCAGCCTTCAGGTGTACTTCCAGAGGATCCAAATGAAACAGCATCATCTAATCTGATGCAGCTTACACCACAGCTTTTACAGTCCTCTGTGTCGCAATCTTCGCCATCACATGGTCAAACTTCATCAGAAACCCCCTCTAGCCCTTTCTCTATTATGAGTTCCGAAAAGAAGCGGCAAACCTCTTCGCGACCAGGACCTGGTGCCGCTTCTGCCACCTTGCATGATGATGTTTTGCAAACATCCAACCCAGCACCACCAGGGCCAACATCGAATACCACTAGTACACCACAGTTCCATCCCGACAACCAGGGACCTTTGCCCTGCAAGCAAGCAACTTAAACGATGGGCCGGTGCCCAATCCATCCACTGTCCTTTACTCTAACCCTCTCAACGTCAGGTCCGCATATTGTCTCTGGCTCGTATCACCGACCGCATATCTTCAAGTTATCGGTCTTGAAAAAACTAAAAAACGGATGGAAGAATAGAAAAAATAAATGACATTTGACATTCTCTTAAATAGTGGACTACATCATGCCTTCATTTATTTCACTACTATTGTGTCTATCCGTTACGAGGGGCTTCAACAAAGCACTGTATTTTTTGCTTGCTATGTTATTAAATTGACCACCGAATATAAACACGGCGGACACTGAGCTGCAGATTCAATAGCTCATTGGGGAATGTGACTTGACAGCTGAGTGTTAACGAGAATCGTCTTCAAATAATGAGTAGCGTAGACAATGAAGGTCTGACAGTGGTAGAACAAAGTACTCAAGTTCAAGGTCTTTGTGTATGTCCTATTACAAAATAAACTAGGCTATATATTATGAGGCGAGGCAGCTGACAAGTCTCAGTTCACACTACAATGATTACATACTACTGTGCAAGTTCAACCTAACAATGATAATAATAAACTCAAATGATATTGATACCGTTATTTTTCGACGCCCCCACTCAGTGAAATATAGAAATGATGCCTCACCTCTCCCTGAATCTGACAAAAGACTCACGAGTGACCTACTTTGTAAAACATTGGCCAACATATCTTTCGTTTAAGTTTGACTTCGCCTCGTTCCATACTTTTGCGAATGAAATGGTGCTTGATGTCAATGTGCTTGGCAAGCAAGTGATTAACAGGATTGTGTGCAAGTGCGATACAGCTCTGATTGTCAGCGTGGATAATGGTAGCTGATGCCTGGGCGCCACTATCAAAGAACTTCCTGGAATGATGGAAGAAGTGGTGGATTTTATTCAGAAGTGGCTCGAAAATTGGACGCGTACGTATCAATTCATCTGAGATGGATTCTTCACTGAATCTGTCGTCCCAGTCAAGCACATCCTCGTTGCCGTTCAAAAGGGCAAAGCAATTGAATTACGGGACAACCTAGATGCTTTCGCGGATAAATTCGACCGAGCTCTTCTCATAGAGATCTTCGTAGAGCAAGGTCTGGTCTCTTATTCATTGCCCAAGTGGTCTGATTCATGGTACCAGACGCCATATCAAATGACGTCAAGTCCATACATGCCGGCGTTTCAAATATTCAAGGTAGGTTGTCTGTGATCCATTGTCAGCATTCGTTTATTGAAAATTTTATATCATAAAATGAAAAAACAGTCGCAGAGAAGAAGGAACTGGATGATTTGGTGAGCGCTCTTGAGGGAAGAAGCTCAAGCTGCGCAAGTCATGTATGGAAGGCATCCGTAGTGACATCCTACAAGCGATTGAAACCGAGGTCAAGAGTACCAGCGGCCACAATATGATTTGGATAAGGGGATCTCCTGGTGTTGGGAAATCTGCCTTGACTGCTAGCATTTCGACTCAATTACAGGACCAGAATAGACATGTAATATCATTTCTGTTCGACCGTACACAATCTACCACGATCACTACAGACTCCCTCTGGCGCGTCGTCGCCTGTGATCTTGCCCGCTTGTATCCTTCCTTTCGCCGACACTTGGTCGAAAATTTTGATTACACCTCACTTTTCTTCCTGACAATGGATTCTACGCCGTCAGAACACCGACAGCCTATACCACAAAAATGAAGCTACGTGCACCTGATGAGCTTCGAATACTCAAGCGTATTTCTGAGTGGGCAAGGACAACAAATCATCCCTAATGCAGTCATGTCTTGACTTTGCGCTTTCTGAGGATGTCAAATAATCACCCATTTCACCTGTGAAACTTGTGTTAAGGCAATTGCTTGAGGCTCTCCATTTTCTTCAAAATCAATGTCACTTGATCTATACATTCCAACCTCGCTAATTTGAAATCGGCGCAGAAATAAGTCGTCCGATTATGGCACGCAGCCAAGTAGTGATAATGTGTCTTACCTGCTTGCAGCCTTACTCGCAGATGGATCAGATTCTATTCTGCCCTGTGCCTTATGATCTCCTGAGGTTATACTTGGCAGAGAATAGGGAACGAGGGTTTATACTTAGAAACTTGAATATCCATGACAAGTCAACTTCAATGTTGGGTGACTATGATACGAACGAACACGTACGAGGTTTTATCTGTAAGATGGCTATTCAGTCCACAGGAAGGAGATATCACAATCAGGAAAAGCAATTCTAAGACTATTTTCATGAAGATGAAGCCCCATGAACTCGATAAACCCTATAGCAGTTACGGGCAACTGTATGTTCGGGCCATCGATGTGATAAGCTTCGAAGTCGCCCTCAAATGATACGGTGTGGAAATAACCTTGTTGAGATTCTTGGTTTGATGAATTTGCACATCTTGTTTACTGCCCATTAATATCTAACAAAAAGTACTTCAGCAGGGGATATCAGAGCAGAGCTGGACGTACAACTTCTGACTCAAACGGTTTATCTTTGTCCTTGTCTGCATCTTTATTGTTTGAAGCGGCTTGGATTGAATTACGGCCTGAGATGATATCAATACTCCTCACTCACCGTGACTGCTCTAGCATGGATCCACATCCACACACGAGTCCCGCGAGCTGAGCATAGAACCAGGTCATAATGATCACGAGACCACTGACATTGTATTCGGAACCGGTGATAAAGATAAACATGCTAGGAACCAGGCACCCAAATTAGTGTGATCATTGTTCCTTGTAATCGACAATGGGGGGCTGCGATGGTATAGTGGTAAATCCCCCGCCACATTGGTTATACATCGCCTTTTCCCTGCTGTTGAGGTCGTGGGTTCAAACCCTGACCTCCATTCAGTAGGCCCGCTGCCCGCGCCGAACTCCGGTGCAACCCCGCTGTCTGCTCCTTCCGAACTTTAACTTTCTACCCTGAGAACTCCATATTTAACCTCAGAACATTTATTCACTTGTTGTGATAACCGGTTGACTACTCTCTGTCGAGCTCCGGCTTGCCGGAACCGCGTCTTAGCACTTTGTGTTTGCTTGTAGCGGTATAGAAATTGGGAATAAACAACAACAACAACATAATCGACAACGTGATGTGAATTGATGGGATCATTTAACTCAGATTAAGTCCTGAAGGTATGAATTGTATAGTAATTGGACCAATGTATGTGATGGGAAATATCCATCAAGCAGTGTACCAAGGTTTGATGACAGGTGAATGATTTTTTTTTGCCAAATTCAAGGTGACAGATGTTGGTGTCACACGATTTTCTCCTCATGGGCAATTGCTGTCTGTGGGGAGGATTAAATTGCGGAACTTGCCGATTTCCGCATCCTTCTGGCAATATCTTGTACTCCAGTGCAGCATTTAACACCCTATATTAAATTCGAGCAACACAGATATTTGGCCTATCATCCCTTGTATGGGACTCAGATGGCTTGGGTGTGATCATGTCAGGAAAGTAGTGGGAGCGGTGGATGTGACAACTGAAATGCTTATTTTACACAGTTCATGTGCACATGCAAAAACTTCAGGGTATGTCAAATGAGCTAGCATAACGTGTAACTTAGGGATTGAGGATGGCTGTGGTGTGATTATAGTATAAAGTGGCAATGTCGAGGTGATATTCATATTTCATATCTGAGAATTCCAACTTCTCAAAAGGACATTAGCCTCAGCTGAGGACGACGAGTGTTCGGAGTCGTAGTCTCATTCGCTCACTACACAGATTTTTTGGTGTAGTAGGTGAATACCAAAGTTGAAGTTGAGGACAGAGAAAGTAACAATCGCCAAATTCGTGGTGGATAGTTGAACACTCCCAGTAGAGTAATCCATCAAGTCTTTGTAGACGTAGATGACGACTAAATACATTTACACCGTTAGCCAACGATCATATGAATGACGCCCATTTCTGAATCTGGAGAGGTTTTACCATACACACTTCTGTATCCGGTCATTCCAACAAAATTTCCTTTTGTCGAAACATTCATCTTCCTTCTTTCCCTCCAGAGGATGGAGAATGTGAAATGGTAATCGCTCTCGAAAATGATGAGTGGCAGTGACTGAAAATGGAGGCGGCGGGAACGATGTCGGAGGGCATGATGAATTTCATTTATGGGTCATCTAGTGTTGTACATACCTCCCAGCATTTGGACGCACATGTAACAGTCTACTTCCATTCAGAAATTGTCTAACAGTAAAATCACATCAATCTTCATGTAAACCTGGAGTAGAACCCAAGATATCTCCATGCATAGACTTGACTCGTTCCTGTAGTCGGGTCCATGGTGGCACCCTCGAATAACCAGGTGCTCCGTTATTGTTTTGGACACTCCCACATAAACGAGGAACATCGGCTAATGATTTGCGTGATGCTGCTTGAGTTCGTGATATCCTCCGAATAGGCTCTATAGGCCTGTCGAAGTGATGCTCGCAAATGACGGTGTTGCTATTCCTGATGATGATGCTGCTTGAAGTGAAATCTGGTGCTGACCAAAGAATGGAACCTGCCACGTACTGGGTATAATTTCTTCAACAATCTGTTCCGGACACATTTCCTCGTCTTCTTCCACGCTATCCATTTCCATCTCCAGATTCTAATCCTATCAGTGCTGATGTAGCTTGGACGTGAAGACAGAAGAGTGTTATATGTTCGAGCATATGTAGAAGAATATATTGGTGTCGTTCGCGTTGGTCTCTGGTGTGGATTGTATGGTGGCATATGCGTATTTAGAGCTCAGTCAGGGAGGTGTGGTGTGTGGATATTGATCAGTCTAGGATCCTTTGAGTTTGGGATGTAAAAAGAAGGGAATTGTGAAATTGTTCCACACGGCTCGTGAACGATCGCGTATCAAGGTATACGTTTGCGAGAGACCACCACGTGGAAGGAAATCAATGAGATAGATAATACAGCCTGAACTTGACTGCCCATCCACATGTTTTTCCAGGAATCTAACAAAGAGCATATCAACAGAGGGTACAAAGGCCAATCGGGATGTAAGGTCTCCCACTATTTGCGCGTTCACGTCTAACCCCACGCATTTCAACATTATCATATTTTAAACTACTGACCTGACTCACATGCTCTCGATCCTGAAACTGTATATGCTTTTTCCTTATACACCTCACATATTACATGAGCCATTCTAATTTCTGTGTTGTCCTTTCTACGCATCTCAGTCTAGTTCTACGATTCTGAGTGTGTTTACTCCACTCTAGATTCCTGCTACTCGTTCCAACAGAAACTGTGTGAACTTACCAGATGTTGTTGTCAGTGTATTTGAAAAGGGACTGAAGGACAACGAGAGTGATGATATGCGGGATACTGCATTAGTTGCGAACGTGGAATATCTGAGTGTGGCGGATGGGCAATAACTGGATCACTGATGAGCTGCAGGCTGGAAAATATCCACACGTTTGCCCAGTTGAATTTGGATGCAACAAGTCACTCAATGCTCGACCCAGGCCACTTTCATGCCCTCCTCTTTCGACTTTCAACT
>JAJOHK020001159.1:0-15489 GCA_022457215.2 Leucocoprinus gongylophorus | reverse complement strand
GTTGGGCCGCGGAGATTTCAGCTTTGAGGGTACTCTGTAATCATGGGCTCTGGAGGAAGCACTATTGCATTCGGGGTGAACAGTGATGTTCAGATGATATCCCTTATTAGCGAAGAAAGGAGAAACACTGGTAGTAGCGCTCGGAGCATTATTGTAAGCAAACTCCATGAGAGGTAGGAGTTCAGACCAGTTGTCTTGCTAGTAGTTACAATATACACGGAGGTATTGCTCGAGAGTCTGATTCGTGCGTTCAGTTTGTCCATCACCTTCAGGGTGGTAACCTGAAGTGAAGTGAAGCTGCATGTTGAGAGCAGTGCCTAAAGATTGGAAGAAGTTTGACACAAACTCCGAGTCTCTGTCGGAGGTAACATGGAAAGGAATGCTGTGCTTGGAAAACACATGAAGGATGAATAGACGTGCTAAGTCCACGGATGTAATGGTGTCATGGGCAGGGATAAAGATTGCCTACTTGGTAAGCCAGTCAACTATGACCAAGATAGTGTCAAACCCGGAGGATGACGGAAGTTTCTCGATGAAGTCCATAGAAATGGAATTCCATGGTCGTTTAGGGATGGGGAGTTGTTTGAGGGATCCATAGGGCTTGTGACATTGTGGCTTGGATTGCATACAAGTGACACAGGACTTGCAGAATTGTTATACATCAGCACAGAGGCTGGGCCAGGAGTATCTGTGGCAGACTAATTCTAGTGTTTTGTTTTGACCAAAATATCTGGCAAGGATGTGATCATGATTGTACTGGAGAACACGTGTGTGGAGGTTACCAGCAGATGGTACATAAATTCTGTTGTCGAGGAGGAGTAGACTGTTTGGGTCCATAGACCACCGGCCATCTGCAGAAATATGTTTTGTAGCAATTAGGTCACTAGGGAGAGCTGAGAGGATGTCTTGATGTAGGGTGTCCAGATTCACTACTATAGCTGTGTAGAGAGAAGAAAAAAGGAGGATGGTAGCTTATACAGAAGCTGCAAGTTGTTCTTGAGTAAAAATAGGTTTGAAGTTGTGAGGGTTGATTGTAACATAGCTAGTATTCCCCCCTTTAGGATAGACATCCCATCGTCTAGTGAGAGCATCCAGTTTTGTGCCGAAATGACCAGGATGGAACCTGATGACAAGGTTGAACTAGGAAAGGTACTTGGACCACTGCACTTGCCTCCGGGTCAATACCTTGGTGGTAGAAAAATACTCAAGGTTTTTATAATCCATAACAACGTCGATGGGATAGGCAGGACCTTCCAAATAGTGCTGCTAAATCTTGAAAGCTTCAAAGATGGCAAGCAATTCCTTGTCATGTGTGTTGTAGTTCAACTCTGCTGCAGTGAAAGTGCAAGAGTGAAAGGCAACTGGATAAACTTCATTATCTTTGTTAACAACAGAGAGGATTGTAGCAAGAGCATAGTCCAAGGCATTGGTTTCCACAATGAGTTGAGCATCGGGAATCCAATGAGTAAGGATAGGAGTAGAGGTAAATGCTTTCTTGAAAGAGTTAAAAGCATCTTGACAGGAGGAGTCGAACTTCCAAGGAATGTCCTTCCAGGTGAGGCGTGTCAATGGAATGACAATATCTGAGTAGTTGAATATGAACTGGCAGTAAAAGTTTGTGATCACGGTCTCTTTCCCAGTAGCAGTGATCAATAGTCATCGCTAAGGCGTATATATCCTGGAATGAGGTGGGTTTCCCTTGTTCCCAGGTGGAGATAAGATCCTGGATCTGATTGGGGAGTCCCTAGTAATAGCGATGGCACAAAACACTATTCCCCCAACCTAATTAGGAGGTATAGCGTATGAAGTCCACATTGTAAGTGGAAATTTTGTTACCAGGCTTCATACAGAGATTATCCAGCATGTTGGCCACTTCACCAATGGGGTCCGAGAGACCAAAATGTCGACGTAGTTTGTCCACAAATAGGTTCCAGTCGGAGAGCCAGTCTTGGAGGATGCCCTGGTCTTCTTGGTTGAGGTTCACCTCAAACCAGTCCTGGGCTACTCCAGTAAGATAGGTCATTGCGAAGTTGATTTTCGCAATGTCCATGTCAAATTGCGCTGGATTAGCACGGAAATATAGTCTGCATTGAAACAGGAAATTATTGAGCTTGTCGGGCTCAGTGCCGCTGAAAGTGTCAGGGATGTGGGCTTTAGTTTCCCTTGAATTAGTATTGGGTCTGGGAGTCTGATTAGCATTGAGAGTGTTAGCAAGTCGGCCGAGTACTTCGGCCAATTGTTCGTTAGTACTATCACTCCGATGGGGTTTTGACCGTGAGCGAGTAGAGAACATGGGTCTATTAGCTATATTATTATTAGTATTAAGATTAGTAGTGGGAGCATCCTCCCAATTAGGATCATTGTCCACAGGGACAATACTTGGACCAGGGACAGGTGAAACTGTCCAGGTAGGTTGGATTGTACTGGAGGGAGACCTTGGAGATGAACAGCCTTGCTGATGAAGTCGTCTTGAGTGTTGTGGCACATTTGGTGGATAAGCCATTGGTTCACTGAAATGCGAGATCATGTTGAAAGGTGTCCCAAGTGGTGGGACCGGAGTTGAAGAGTTACAGCGAGAGGAAGCCATTTAGACTTTTGAAGTGTGAAGTCAAGTAGGTTGCAGACAGAACTGCAACAGAGAGTTTAGCAGGCAGAACTGCTCAAAAGCAACAGCAGACTTGGGAGTCTGATAATACTGTCAGGCGCGGTTCACACTGGGGTGGAAGTCCGCAGAATGGACTCAGAGATGAGCGGACTTGTGGAATGACCTTGGCTTCAGCTTATGTGCTGCGCCGTCTGTCTGCTGCATGGTCACAACTTCAGATGAAGAAGAGAAAGTCTGAGTGGAAGTGAGTACTGATTGGTGGTGTTGCCGTTGAACACCGGAGATCGAGTTCAATAAGAGATTATCTTCATCGATTATCAGACTAGCAAATTACAGTGTAACTACTAGTCTTATATACAACTGATATTATAGGAGATGCTTGGGGTTTCAGTGTTGAGACACTGATAGGAGCAACTCCATCATGGAAGACTGAGTTGAATAGGAGTATCTCCACCGTGGAAGATGGAATACCTAGAGGGTTACAGCACCGCCATAAGACATGTTGTAATAAAGGTGAGCTTATATGGTTCAGAGGTGGCATCACCACGAGGATGTAGTTTTCCAGACAGGTGGACTTGTATATGATAACAGTAATAAATAGAAGACTGCCTTTAGGACATATTATGGATCATTTGAATGGTCTGTAATGCCCTTTAGTCTTACCAATACTCCTGTGGCCTTCCAGTGATTCATGAACAACATTTTCTCTGATCTTTTGGATGTCTGTGTCATAATCTATCTGGATGATATACTTATCTACTCAAATAACATGTCCAAACATCACTGGTATGTAAAAGAAGTACTCAAATGTCTCTGCAAGGCTAGTCTTTATACCAAAGCAGAGAAATGTGAATTTCACTCTGAGTCAGTAGAGTATCTGGAATACATCCTTTCTCCTTCTGGCCTTACCATGTCTGACAACAAAGTAAAGACTATTCAAGACTGGCTGGAACCTAAAAAAGTCAAGAATATTTAATTCTTCTTAAGTTTTACAAACTTTTACTACCAGTTTATCTTCAACTACTCAGACATTGTCATTCTATTAACATGCCTCATCCGGAAGGACATTCCTTGGAAATTTGACTCCTCCTGTCAAGATACTTTCAACTCTCTCAAGAAAGTATTCACCTCTGCTCCAATCCTCACTCATTGGATTTCCAATGCTCAACTCATTGTAGAAACCGATGCTTCAAACTATGCTCTTGCTACAATCCTCTCCATTATTAACGAAGATAATGAAGTTTATCCAGTTGCCTTTCACTCTTGTACTTTTACTGCGGCAGAGTTGAACTATGATATACATGACAAGAAATTGCTTGCCATCTTCGAAGCTTTCAAGATTTGATGATACTATTTGGAAGGTCCTGCCTATCCTATTGACATTGTTACAGATCATAAGAACCCTAAGTGTTTTTCTACTACCAAGATATTGACCTAGAGACAAGCATAGTAGTCTGAGTACCTCTCCCAGTTCAACCTTGTCATCAGGTTCCGCTCTGGCCATCTCAGCACCAAACCAGATACTCTTACTAGACAATGGGATATCTATCCTAAAGAGGGGAATACTAGCTATGCTACAATCAACCCTCACAACTTCAAACCTATTTTTACTCAAGAACAACTTGCAGCTTCTGTATAAGCTACCATCCTCCTTTTTTCTTCTCTCTACACAGCTATAGTAGTGGATCTGGACACCCTACATCAAGACATCCTCTCAGCTCTCCCTAGTGACCTGATTGCTACAAAACACATCTCCACAGATGGCCAGTTGTTACAATCTTAGCTAAAGCTCAGGTTGCAATCTTAGGTAAAGGTTGAGAAGAGGTAAGGGAATTATGCAATTGGTAAAGCGTAAGGATACAGGAATGTATCTATGCTATTTATATGAATCCATAGTTAAGCAACAAGACATACATGAGGATTAAGACATGAAGAGACCGCAAGGATAAAGCAAGGTAACAACATCTATGTTATGAACTAAGGCTCAAAGTGTTTAAGCGATAGAACAACTCTTGTATTGAGTAACACAAGAGAACTCGATAGAGTTCCTAAGACAAAGTAATCTACCTTATATACTAGTACTCATGGTCCATGCTAACTACTGTGCACCTTGCCCTAAAGTACCATGAGTATTACATGAGGCCAACATGTGTTGTCCATGTTGTATGACGTCACTTTGTTCTAGTACCTTCTACTTTCTTCTCCCAAGTCTCGTGATCAGTCTTGTGACTACGCCATCAATTTGTGACTGATGTGACAGTGTGACTGATAAACCCTAACCTGAGTTGTTCTAAAAATAGAAAAATAAAAAGAAAAGAAAACAAGAAAAATAAAATAAAATGAAAAGGGAAAATAAAATAGAGTCCACCATCAACGATCTTGACAATCTACTGTATGAGGCGCTGACTGAAACTACATGTGGTATAGCCAATTATATTGTCATACCCTTTACCCTTGTCCATGCATTCTCCAGGATGCATCGATCATAACACCAGTGGTCTATGGACCCAAACAGTCTACTCCTTCTTGACAACAGAATTTATATACCATCTGCTAGTAACCTCTGCACACACATTCTCCAGTATAATCATGATCACATCCTCACTAGACATTTTGGTCAAAACAAAACACTGGAATTAGTCTGCTATGAATACTCCTAGCCTAGCCTCTGTGCTGATGTACAACAATTCTGCAAGTCCTGTGTCACTTGTATGCGATCTAAGCCACAATGTCATAAGCCCTACAGATCTCTCAAACAACTTCCCATCCCTGAATGACCATGGAATTCCATTTCTATGGACTTCATCAAGAAACTTCCATTATCCTTTGAGTTTGACACTATCTTGGTCATAGTCGACCAGTTTACCAAGCAAGTGATCTTTATCCCTGCCTATGACACCATCATGTTCATAGACTTAGCACATCTATTCGTTCTTCATGTGTTTTCCAAACACAATGTTCCTTCCTATGTCACCTCTAACAGAGGCTCAGAGTTTGTGTCAAACTTCTTTCAATTTTTAGGCACTGCTCTCGACATGTGGCTTCACTTCACTTTAGGCTATCACCTTAAAGGTGATGGACAAACTGAATACACAAATCAGACTCTCGAGCAATACCTCTATGTATATTGTAACTACTAGCAAAACAACTGGTCTAAACTCCTACCTCTTGTAGAGTTTGCCTACAATAATGCTCCAAGTGCTACTACCAGCGTTTCTCCTTTCTTTGCTAATAAGAGATATCATCCAAACATCACTGTTCACTCTGAACACAATATTGCTTTCTCCCGAGTCTGTGACTTTGCTATAGATCTTGATAAATTACAAAGTATCCTTAAAGCTGAAATCTCTATGGCCCAACAACATTATTAGAAATCTACTGATATAGGACGTTCTTCTGCTTCTGATTTTAAAGTAGGTGACAAAGTCTTTGTCAAGGCTCAGTTCTTCTGAATCACTCATCCTTCAAAGAAACTTTCTGAAAAATATCTTGGACTCTACAAAATCATCGCTTAGCCTGGTACTCTATCATTCACTCTCCAGCTTCCAAAGTCTATATGCTCTGTTCATCCAGTCTTCTATGTGTCCATGCTCGAACCCGCCATGTCCAACACTTTCTCCGAGAGAATACAACTGGCCTCTGCTCTAGTTATAATTGATGGAGAACTCAAATATGAAATTTCTTGGATAGTGGATTCTAAAATTGATCACTGATGGGCATGCAAACTCCTGTACAAGATGATCTGGCTAGGGTATGAAGATACTGGAGATGAATATGAATAGATCACTGCATCCGAACTCATTCATACTACCAACTTGGTATCTGATTTTCATATCATATATCCCACCAAGCCTAGTTTTCTCCCATTGTCCTGATCACCCTGTTGCATTTGTCCCCTGTCTTTACACATTTCCAAGGGGGATTTCCTTCATTAATTTCTTAGTATATTCTGTTCGCTTATTTTCATTAACCCTCAGCTTTCATGTACTTTTTGAAGTTTCTTTTCAAAAACTTTCAAACTTCTTTTCATTTTAATTCTTGATTTCCTTACTCACACATTTAAATTACAGAAAAATTCTATTAAGTAAAAAGAAAAAACAAAATCACTAACTCTAATAGGAGGCAGACAATGGAGTCCCTTCCTTCTGAATTTCCCTGGGGCCATCTCCAGACCTTCTCTTTTCATCTCCACTCTCTTCCTTCCCATCCTCTCTTTCCAAGCCATATCTCTGCTCCATTGCAGCTCCAATCCTCTCCAATTGGGCTGTGTTTCTCTCCTGGCCCTCCACCAAGTCCTGGAGGGACCTTCCAACTCCTTGGTACTTCTCCATAAGCTCCTGGAGTACCTTTTCAATAGTACTTAGAACTCTGCCATAAGTAGGGATTATGGCTAGAATATTGGTATTGGTGTAGGGTACACACTACTGTTTGAGTGCAATATACCTGGTGCAAGCAAGAAATCAGCTATGAAAGAGAAAATTATTAGAAAATAATAATAATAAGTATAATTATTAATTACTCATCTTGAGTGGTAAGCCAGGCAATCTTGTCTAGTAGGGTCCTAGTAGCCTAGTGGTTTCCATCACTGAAGACCTGGTGAGAGCACTTGAGTGAGTGTTTAAAAGGTTGAGGGTTCAATTCCCTCCAAGCGCAAATACCTTAACTTTGCAATCATGTGGTAGTAATATCATATGGCAACCACTGGAGTTCTTGGTTCCTATAATTGGTGTATACCATAGGACTAGCAAGCATTACTGCTGCCAGGATGCAAGGTCTAGTAATAGACTCCCTAGAAGGTAGGATCTGTATATCTTGCAAGGTCAAGTAGTCAGGCTAGTTCTCATTGTAAGCACTATGTCTGGTGATACCCATAACTGGGACCAAAAGAATAGGTCAATATAAGATGGGGAACAAGGGTAATAACAATTCAATCCTAGGGAGCTGATTGGTTAAAGACTCAGCCTACTGTTTGGCATAAACCCACCTAGTTGGATTAGATTCTGGAGGGCTAATTGGTTAAGGGCTTAGCCTACCATTTGGTATAAAACCTGGCTGGTGGAGCTAGGATAGGAACAGGACACCTTGCACCTTTAGGTTGTACAACTTAGAGGTAGTTAGTCATACTGTGGAAATAACTCCTAGTCTAGACCTATTCTGGGGCACTTACTAGGTTGGCAGATGACAAGGCAGTGACTCTGGACAGGTTGGGGATCCGTGCCTATAGACATAAGCGAACCACCTGCTAGGGGATGGGAAGGTACAGTAGAGAGTAGCACTACTGCCAAGACTGGGCCGTAGTAGAATGGGGTAGTCCCCCTCCTCTAGCTCGAGAGATCTATATTTACTGTCGGTCTGCTGGCATAATAATGACCAGTTCAGGCTCAAGTTGAAGCCGGAGTGTTAGAATTACCAGGATGTGGGAGAATCCATCTGAAGTACTACATGGGTACAACTTCATGCCGACCTACTTGGCAGGCTTAGGCTGTTAAGTCAGATCTAGTCCTAGATGCACCCATAATGGGGAGGTTGTTGGTTAAAGACTCAGCCTACCGTCGGCTGTTGAATAGACTAAACTGCAGACCAAATAAGGATGTCTCCTAGCAAGGAGGCTGCTGGACATAACAGTACAAAGGGACTAGTAGGTGGGGGATAGCTTCCTACTGAACATTTTCTGTGGTTTCAATAGGGTTCCCCGCAAGGGGGGCCCTAAACTTCGTCCATAGCTCGTTCAATACCGCCCTTCATCACCAAGTCGACTTCAACATTCTGAATGAAGTTGAGCATAAACCTTGTCAAGTCTGGAACTAATTCTCCAGATACAAGTTCAAATCCGCAATTTACAAATGTATTGACTCCTCTGCTCCAGAATCCGACAAAATGCCATAGTGACACTGGAAACTTATCATCAAGAATAATGATTGTCTTTCTAAGATTATCAATATCGCCAATGCTTGCATCAATCTAGGCCATTAGCCTAAATACTTCAAAATTTCCACAACAGTCATCATTCCCAAACCAAACAAGATATTGTACGACAATCCAAACACATTTCATCCTATTGCCCTCTTAAACACTCTTAGCAAACTTGTCGAAAAAGTAATTGCTGAGAGACTCCAATTCATTATCATATCCAACAACTTCATTCACCCAAGTCAACTCGGCGGTTTGAAATTCAAGTCCACAAACGATGCGGGTATTGCACTTACCCACATCATTCGCTCTAGATGGACAAAAGGAAGAACCACTAACACTCTTGTGTTTGACATGTCTCAATTTTTCCTCTCACTAAATCATTGCCTCCTCATCCTTATCCTTGAGAAAGCAGGACTCAACACTAAAGTTACGAACTTCTTTGTGAACTACTTAATCCAAAGAAGTACAAAATATCTATAAAACGATCTTTCTTCCCCTTCATTTGAAGTCAATGTTGGAGTTGGCCAGGGATCTGCATTATCCCCCATTTTATCCACTTTATATCTCTCTCCGCTTATCTATATTATAAAAAAAAGGTTCAAAATCTCAATCTTCCAATTTCCATCCTTTCATTAGTTGACGATGGTCTTTTCATAGTTCAGAACAAGTCCTTTACTATTTCAAATTCAAACTTGTTCTGTAGTTACAATATCCTTTCCAAACTTTTAGATAGTTTTGGTCTCATTATTGAACATTCTAAAACTGAAATATTTCACTTTAACAGATCTCATGGCCCTTTCAATCCCCCTCCTCTCAACCTCTCTCCTCTCGGTGGCCCAATCCTCCGACCCAAGGATTCATGGAAATACTTGGGTTTTATATTTGACTGAAAGCTTTCCTTTCATAAACACATCGACCATTACACTAATAAAGCAATATCGACAGTCAAATGTATGAAACTCTTAGGAAATTTGTCACGAGGAATCAGCCCACTTCAAAAATGTCTTCTCTACAGGTGCTGTGCCCTTCCAATTGCCTTGTATGGTTTTCAGCTGTGGTATTACAACAAAGTCCTGCTATTGTATCAAATAAAAATCCTCAATAAAATGCAAAGAAGAGCCACCATCTGAATATTAGGGGCATTCAAAACCTCCCCTATGAAAGGCATTGAAGCACTTGTGGATTTAATTCCAGTCAGATTCCACCTTCAAAAAATCACAAAAAGGTCTCTTATCCGTCTTTTCAAACTCCTTGACAATCACATTCTGAAAAATCTTTTGAACGATGTCCCTCCATCAAACAAGTCATACAACTCTCACAATATTGGTTCTTTAACTAATCATCAAAGATCTTTAATCAAAGGTCACCTAATCGACTCAAATATCAAGTCCTATGGAATATTTCCGTCCTTTTCACCTCTTGATCCTGAATTGTTTCCTGGTCATCATATTATTGACAAATTTTCTAATCATTTCTCTTTTAATTTAGTTAATAAAAAAGAAAAAAATCAAAACAATATTCGCGGTCAAGAACTAGACGACTTGACTCTTTGTTGCTCTTCTAAACCCAATACTACTCTTGTGATAACCAATGCTAGCATCAAGAATGATATCACTACATCTATTTTGCACATCCACGTAGCCAATCAACTATTAATCAAAACAGTTCATCATGCTTCCTTTGTAACAAGTACAGAAGCTGAACTTTTTGCTATCAGATGCGGTATCAACCAAGCATGCTCTATTGGTAATGTCTCCAAAATCGTTATTATAACTGACTCTATTTATGCAGCCAAGAAAATATTCGACTGTGAATCCCATCCTTATCAAATCCACTCGACTGTTATACTTAGCGAATTGCATACATTTTTCTCATCTAACGAATCCAACACTATCGAATTCTGGGAATGCCCTAGCAAACTCAGATGGAGATTTCATCATGATACCAACAAAGATTCCAAATCCTTTTCAGTTACACCATCTTATCCGACCAAAATATCTTGGGATTTTTACAAGAAATCTGACTGCAATGAGTTAATCAAGCTGTGGAAAATGACTTTCCAAGTATCGGATGGGAAGGGCAAACACTTTCTGTATTTATTAGATGGTGATTTCAATGTTATCGAACCATCTTACACCAGAGAGAGTTTCTGGCTTCAAGCTTTCGGCCACTCTAATTCGCTATGTGCATGTGCTGTCAGACTAATTACCAACCATGCTCTGATCGGAGAGTATAGGTTATGATTTCTTCTGAACATGGATTTCACATGTCCATGCAACAACTATCCTATTGAATCAAAAAGACACATATTACATAAGTGTCAAAGATTTAACGGGTATTGGAACCCTAGAAGAGACACATTGAATCATTTCATGATGTTCTTAACTACTAATCTGAATGCTTTCGCATTCAATGACAATTAATTCTATTTAAATAGTTTCTATTTCTTTTCTACTTGTCAATTAGTTCCTTTATCTTTTCCTTTTTTCCTCTTTTTCTTTTAGTTTCATGTTAGCATGTGTCTTTTGTATGTAGTTATGAAAGTAGCTACCATGGTCTGCCTTCGCGCGCCATGTAATAAATTGTTGATTTAAAAAAAAAAAAAATCTTGCCCAATGCTCACATACCTCTCACAGAGGTTAGCATTCCTTATTTTAACTGTAGTGCCCCTATAGTACTTCCCTTGTTGTTTCTCTTTAGCCTTCTTGGAGGACTGTTACCCTTCCTTGTCTTTGGTGGTGATCTTCTTGCATTTGGATCCCATAACCTGGGATCCTTCAGCCTCCTCCAATAGAGCAGCTTCTTCCTCTAGCACCTTGTCTCAAAGTTGTTGGAGATACTCCAATGTCCTCTTCTTTTTCTCTTCTTCCTCCACAATTCTCTGTCTCTTGACTTCCTCCCAGACCTTTTCCTCTGCTTCCCTCCTTATCTTCTGAGCTACATGCTCAGCCCAACGTAACCTTGCCACTTCCTCAAGTTGAAGCAGGAGCTGCTGCTCCTCTTCATGTCTCTACTATATCTCTTGCCGCTACTTTTCAAGGATCTCAGTATCATTTTGAGAAATATTAGAGGGGCAGGGGAAGACATAATGATACAGAAACAAGAGCAAAAAACTTCTTTTTTCATTAATATATTGTTGACCTAGATACCATTACTGTTAGGCATAGTTCACACTGGAGTGAAAGTTCACAGAATGGACTCAGAGATGGGCAGACTTGTGGAATGACCTTAGCTTCAGCTTATGTGCTGTGCCACCTGTCTGCCGCATGGTTGCAACTTTAGATGATGGAAAGAAGTCTGAGATAGGAGTGAGTGCTGATTGGTGTATTGCTGTTGAATACCAGGGATCGAGTTCAATAAGAGATTATCTTCATTGATTATCAGACTAGCAAATTACAGTGTAACTACTAGTCTTATATACAAACAGATAGTATAGGAGATGCTCAGAGTTTCAGTAATAACATCTCTATTACCCTGAGTGGAGGTTTCAGTATTGAGACACTGACAGGGATAACTCTGTCATAGAAGACTGAGTTGAATAGGAGTATCTCCGCCATGGAAGACAGAATACCTGGATGGTTACAGCACCACCATAAGACATGTTGCAAGAAAGGTGGCTACTGTGGAAGGTGAGCTTATATGATTTGGAGATGATATCACTGTGGGGATGTAATTTCCAGATGGGTGGACTTGCATATAATACACACAATAATAATGTAACAATTTGAATATCCAGTCTTCCATGACAAGAATACTTTTATTGAACTCAGTCTTTTATAGCAGGGTTCTACTATTTTACTTCTGTTAGTATTTTATCACTGAAACCTCTACTTAGAGTAATAGAGGTTATATACTGAAATCCCAAACATTTTCTATATCTCTTACTTGTATATAAAACTAGTAACTATACTATAATTTACTAGTATGACAATTGATAAAGATAATTCTTATTGAACTTGATCTCTGGTATTCAACAACATTATACTAAATTAGTACTTACTCCCATCTTAGACTTTATCTATTCATCTGAAGTTGTGACTACATAGTAGACAGATGGCATAGTATATAAGCTAAAGCCAAGGTTATTCCACAAGTTTGTGTCACCAAGCACAGAGTTTACACACTCTATACATCACTAAGCCAACCCTACAGACTTTTACTTTCTAGTGTGAACTATACCTGATATTTAGTATACTTATATCTAACTTATCTTGAATACTATAAGTTATATAGATAAGAGTTATTATCTTATATAATATATAATATTACTCTTCTAATATATTATCTAATGTTGATACTATAACAGTCATGCATAATGTTATATTGTTTCTTCTTTACTAAGTTTAAAAATAAGAAAAAAGAATAAAAGAATAAAAATATAAAAATTATTAAAGACTGATATTCAAGATATTTATATCTGACTTCCAGTTGGGACTCTAACTACACCTAAGTATACTTCTATATCTGTGATTATTTGCTTACAGATTAGTTTTTCATATTTCATCTTCTAACAACTTGTTATCTAAACTCTTAGTTGTCTTAGAAACTATCTCTATAATATCTTCTAGTTACTCCTTACACTATTACTGTCTTAGCCACAGTTCTGACTACAGACTTAGTATATGAGACTGAGTAAATATTCTATAGTCTTTAGTCTGGAAATTAACTAAGAACTCTCTTCTTGTTAAACTCTAATCCTTTAAATTATGACCACACAACAAATAATGGGTACAACATATAAGTTGAGACTAAGATTGTCTTCTAATATTATATTATCTATTTATAGATAAGCTTCTAAGTTTGATTCACACTCCAGATACTTATCCAATTTCTATATCTATTTTCCAGATAAGTTTTTACACTTGCTCTGATTCCTTTCTATTGTAACTAATCATAAATATTTACTTAAAGCAAATTCTACCCTATCTTCTATCCACTATCTTGGCAAAAATAGAAAATAAGAGAAATAAGAGAAGAGAAATAAAAAAGAAACAAGTCCACTATTTTTTGTTCTGATATTTTAGTCCTTAGGTTAATGAATGATTGGAATAGAGTGTGATCTATACTGAAAGAAGATAAAAGAATATAGATGTTGGATACTATTAAATAGTAAACAATGTTTCTCTTTTTTGAATACTAAATCTTTTATTATATATATTACTAGAAACTCAGACTTAATTAAAATCATATTCTTATTATTATATAAGTTATTACCATAGTTTGGTCTTTAAGACAGTACATCTAACTTCTCTATAGACTTATTTAGGAAATAATATAGGACAAAATCAAATCTTATCAGATATAATAACTACCATGCTTGTTTGTAGTTAAGTTTCTTAGCTGTTATAAAGTACTCCAGGTCTTAATAGTCTGTCCAAATCTCTACAGAGTTTAGTACATCTTCTAGAAAGTATTATAACTTTTCTAACACTCAAATAATTGTCAGCATTTTCTTGTTATAGATTTCATAGGTATACTTGATGTTAGGCATGGTTCACACCAGGAGTGAAAGTCCATGGGATTGACTTGGAGATATACAAACTTGTGGAATAACCTTGGCTTCAGCTTATGTGCTACACCATCTGTCTGCCATGTGGTTGCAACTTTAGATGAAGAAAAGAAATCTGAGATGAGAGTGAGTACTAATTGGTGTGTTGCTGTTGAATACTAAAGATCAAGTTCAATAAGAGTTATCTTTGTTGATTATTAGACTAGCAAATTATAGTGTAACTACTAGTCTTATATAGAAGTAGATAGTATAAAAGGTGCTCAAAGTTTTAGTGGTCTAGTACCTATTGCTCTGAGCAGAGGTTTTAGTAGTAAAACACTGATAGAAGTATGACTCTACCATAGAAGACTGAGTCAGATAGGAATATCTCTGTTATAGAAAACAGAATATCCAGATGGTTGCACTACTATCTTGAGGACATGTTGTGAGAAAGATAGCCATTGTGAAAGATAGACTTTGTATAGTAGATGTTGAGAATGCAGTATCACCACAGAGATGTATTCTCTAGACAGGTGGACTTGACATATGACATGTAACTACTAGCTTATATACTAAGTATTCTATCTAAAATAGTTATTAGGAAGTCTAGCAAGAATATTTGACAGTTGATTTGTACTAGAAGAGGTTTGGAAGCATGAATGGGTTGGTAGGTATTGTCTGTGGATTAGAACAGATATAGCTAGGTTGAGATGTAACAAGTTGCTATTTCCAAGGGACTTCATCCTGTTTTCTTCCTAGAGATAAGTGGTGTACTTAGTAGTTAGAAATTATATTACTGTTAGAGGTGATTCATACTTGCTGGAAATATCTGTAAGCATCATAGAAAACAGAACAGATAATGCAATTTAGCAAAAAATAGAGGCAGAAGTAATTCAGAAGTAGTGTTATGTGGATAAGTCAACCTTGGCTTCAATAGAAAGACATTGTGTCTAGCTTAACCTTTGTCATGTGGTTGTATTTTAGAAGAGGGTTTGGAATGAACTTGGAGTGAGTGAGTGCATTGATTATACTAAAGAACTACACATAGTAGCTATCATTCTTAAATACAGGAAGTCTTTTATGACAATACTACTACTACACATACTCTGGGTTGTCAGGCACTGTGGGGGTTGTCATTCAGAACTCCATGGGATTGATGAGGAATGGAGAGGTTTTGATCCTCAGGTTGATGGTGATTGGGATGGAGTGTGATCCATACTAGAAGGGTTGGTCAGATGGTATGCCCTGGAGATTATCAACTCCACATAACCCCATGGACTTTGCCCAGTTACTCTAACAATCGTTGTTCTGTGTTTTGTAACATTACATAGTGTATCATATCATATGACCTTGATTATATTTTGCAGCAATTTACTCTAACAGTTATAGAATATGTAAAAAACTTATAGCCAAGACTAAAATATGTATCTTGTTAAGCCAAGATGAGCAAAAAAAAGTTTAATTTTTGTTGTCAAATAAATTT
>JAJOHK020001158.1:0-15490 GCA_022457215.2 Leucocoprinus gongylophorus | reverse complement strand
ACATCAAAACTCCACAGGTATTTTATTTTTTATAATGAACTTATTTCCATTATAAAACTCTATAGTTATTTAGTTTTATTTGTATCAAACTTTATAAGTATACAGACTTGTTTTCATCATCTTCTATAGTAAAGTTATCTCTTCTCAAACTTCACAAATATTTAGTCCTTTATATGGAGTTTTCTCTTAGATAACTTTGCAAATACTTAGACTTTTACAGTAGAGTTTCCTTCTATACAACCTGAATTTCTTTCAATATTTTACTACTGAAATATCTACTTAGAGCTCTATTTAATTACTTTTTTTAGATATTTAAGACCGGTAGTCACTCTATAATAGTTAGTCTAATAATTGACTATTTCAGTGAAATTTTATTCCTAGTGTTCTTTAGCAACATACTTCTATTAGCACTTACTTTTCTTGGACTCTATTCCATTTTTAAAGTTACAGCTATGTTGTAGACACATAGCATAGTATATAAGCTAAAGCCAAGGTTATTCTGAGAAACTTGTAATACTGTATACTTTGTATAGGGTTTTCACATCTAGTGCAACTTCAAGACAACTCCATAGGCTTTCATCTAGTGTGAGCTATATCTAACATCTGACAGTTTTGGATTGCTTATCTTCATGTCTTAATTTCTCTCTTCATTTCTCACTTCTTGAATAATGTCTGGTTGAGTGACCATTCTATAAACCCTATCAACACTAATGAAGTCTTAAAGTTTCTCTTTAAGAAGTAGCCAAGTATCAGTATGCTTTGGAATATTCTACTAATAATATTCTTACTAGTCTTGTAAATTAACCATGTAATTTGCAAACCTTAGTATTTAATCTTGCTTCTATACTTGTGAATGTACCTCTGATAATCTGAATAATATACAAGATATCTTATTATAACAACTTCTACTAGATATGAGGAGCTAGGAAATTTTTTTAATATGACTTGACTACTTTCTAAACTTATTGCTTTTAACCTCCATATAGTAGCCACTTTTTCTCAATGTCTCTATAAAGCATTTTATAAGAACCAGATTATAAATAATATCTCTTCTCTCCCTTTACATATACAATGGTTTGAGTTGGTCTTTGTAAAGAAAGATTTTGATACCCTTCTAGATCACTATGAAACTATGCTATTAAACTGATTTCTAGTGCTAATCCCAAGTCTTTAAAAGTATATTCCTTATTTCTCAAGAAGTAGTCAGAATTGAATATGTTTATTGTAGAAAATCTGTATACTAGATATATATAATCTTTAAAATCCTTTATAACTATACTGGTCTTTTTTATCAAGAAAAAGAATAGTTCTCTTTATCTTATGCAAGACTACAAGAACCTTAACATATTGACAATTAAGAACAAATACTTTCTCTTACTGATCTTTGAGCTTGTTACAAAACTTTAAGGTACTTGATACTTTATCAAGTTAAATATATACTGGGGTTTTAATATTAAGCCCAGTGACAAGTAGAAAGTAGTCTTTTATATGAGCTGTAGACTTTTTGAACCCTTGGTAATATTTTTTAGTATGATCAATAATCTAGCTATCTTTCAAACTATGATATTTTGGGATCTCATAGTAGAAAATATTATAATAGTGTACTTAGATGACATTCTGATTTTTGACCAGACATTAAAAGAGCATTATAAAGCAGTGAGTCTTAGCTAAGTATAAGCTTACTATGACTCAAACTCAAGTATAAAAGCAATAAAAGAACTCTGTATGAGGTTAATACAAGAAAACTTGATAAAGTTTCTAGTACAAAGTATCTATCTTATATATGCTAAGTTGGTGATCTATGCTAGGCCATATCTAACCTACCCTAAAGACCATACATTTTACATAAGACTAATGTTAGAATAACTAAACAAGGACCATAGGGTTATAGTAGAGTTTATGTTTTTAGAAAAACATATGTATGTATTGGAGAACAAGTGAATTAAGTATAACCTATCCTTAGAAGAATCTAAGAAAACAAGATGAGGTTTTCTAAAGGTAGTTGCTATTCTAATTACCTTACTGTTCATTCTAATCTAGCAGAACAAATACTGAGCTAACCATCAGAATGATAGTGTACAGATAGTTAGAAATATGAGCAGAATTGTCTAAAACATTACCTGGAAAGGCAGGGAATACTTGATATCAATAGAAGACAATCAGTAAGAGTCTTAGAGGTCATTGGAAGAAGTGATGTATGAGCACAAGATTCAGCAGTGGGAGCTAAGAGAGTTAATAGATCTAATGATGTTCTCTGGTGATAGACAAGAGCAGAAAAGTCTATAGAAGAGACTGTAGGGTTTGAGGTTTGATGTTGATGAAGAATTAGATCCTCTTACATTTATCTATTTCTCAAGATTGCTATAACTAAAAGTAAGCTTAACTTTTGCATACAATCTGCTACTTGTATGAACTGTGACATATAGGAGCTTAGATAGTAGAATTTTGCTATATTCTTTAGAGTAAAGATATCTAATATATTTTCCCAAGAATTAGCTTTTAACATAAAACTATTTTATTTGATGAGATATTAGTATTGTTGGTGGTATTAGTGGCTATCCAAGACACATTATCTTTCCTTTCTATCTATGATAATAGGGTCTGGTATATCAGAATTGAAGATGGTAGACTATTTATTTTTTATTTCTTTTCTTATTTTTATTTTCTTTTCCATTTATTTTTCTTATTTTGAACTTAGGGTTAGAGGTTAGCATGATGTTACATGTCACAGTCATATGATCATTATTACACAGAAGAATATAGAAGGTTCTAAAACAATAATGTCATATCACATGTTTACCATATATTAACCTTATGAATAACATATATTCTTTAGAGTAGACTAGGTTTAGTATAGCATGAATAACATATGTTCTTTAGAGTAGGCTAGGTTTAGTATAGCATGGACTATTAGCCCAGTATATATAAGATAGACACTTTGTGCTTAGAACTCTCATTGAGTTCTCTTGTGTTAACTTTAATACAAGATTCTTTTCTTGACTTAACACTTTGGATCTTAAATTATAACATGGTAGAAGTAGTACTTATTGACCTGATATTGGATCCTTAAGAATAGTAGTTAGCTTTATCATGTTGAGTACTAGATATAGTCTTTTCATAAATAGTAGTTTAATCTGTAAGATATTAAATTTATATGCTTTTTCACAGTACATAAACTTAGATGCTAATGTACTAGCTTTATAGATAAGTATGTTGTGTAAATTCCTGCAGCATTCAGATATATCTTATTACCAGGTTTGAAAATGAGAGCAGATGTGTGGTGTCTGTTATAATACTTGGTTATATTATCCTGAGATTTGTGAATAGCAGCCTTGACTTTGTTCAACACAAATCTTATCTATTCTATAAATTGCAAAACTCCTTCCAGCTTTGACTTCTTATGATGTGACTTGAATCACATTTACAGGAGGCATCCAGTGTCAAGAAGAAAAAAAGATTACTATATGGATGAGTGCATATAGTTGTTATGCTAAAACTTAGCCAAAGAAAGAAGGTTATGCCAGTTATCTTGTTGCTTGCTCACAAAAAGCTAGAGATATTGATTGAGCTTCTGGTTGACTTACTCCATTTGCTTATCAGTTTGTGGATGTTATGTGGTAGAGAAGGCAATTTCAATTCCAAGTAAGCAGTAAAGCTTTTTGGTAAAGAGAGTTATAAATAGAGGTTTACAGTCTAATACAACACATATGGAGAAGCTGTAAAGCTTTTACATATTATGTCAAAAGAGTCTGGCCACTTCTTTTGTACTTACTATAGTATAGATGAGAATGAAATAAATATTACAAACTTTATTCAGCTTGTATCTCTACAACTAGTGGACCAATTTTCACAAGATAAGTTGTACTGGAAAGCTCTAAATAAGGGCTATTCACACATATATGGGATGTACAAAAGTAAAAACAAAAAACTGAGATATCAGGCTATCAATAACTGCAAAAGCTTTATTAGCTAATTAATATCTCATGAATAACTAGACATATTCACACAATTGAACTTGTGTTGTAAATTGCTTATCAAATAGTTTCTAATGATATATGATATGGATATCAGTATTTATAAAGATACAAGCATATCAATATAGTAACATAATTAGTTATCTTCTAAAATTAGCCTAAAATCTGCTATGACAGATGATAGCTCCACCAGGTATGAGTTTTGATTATGTGAAAACAGCTTATGTACAGACTATCACTATTTTGTATAAATACTTCTGTATTTAAGGGTTAGATCTCAAACTTAACAACATTAATTATTCTTATTAATACTACTCATTACCTATCATTACTATTTCCTTATACTGAATCTCTGAACCACTATCAAGTTATCTAAGTTCAAGTATTACAATTAGTAAGTAGCTCATTTCATAATAATAAGTCATTTTAGACACTAAGTTCACTACTATTATAAGACAAAGAAGTATGGGAAAAGATTTACTTATATATTAGTTGAAGAATATTATTTTATTAGTCTATGGCAATAGAGAGAAGGCATGTGACCTGGAAGTCACATGATATTACATTATAGGGCCTAGAGTGGTCTAGAAGGGCCTAGAAGGGTCTATAGTCTAGAAGAGTCTAGAGAAGTTGGGAAGAGTCTAGATAATGATATCAAGAAGCATGTTAACTGTATTGTTACCACATAGTATATATATGGTGTACTCATGGATGATATATGGACTTTAGGGTAGGTTGCACAGTAGAAGCATAGTCATAGCACAGACCATATGTAATAGTATAAATAGGGTAGTAATATAGTAGGGACTCCTTGTTGAGTTCTCTTGTAATTCCCACTTGATATCCTGCTGAGAGATTTGCTGCATGTGTGATTATTGGTTGCTATGACTAGTAGTTGCCACAATAACTACAGTTATCATTACAACAAAGTTTATACTGATTGTTTCTCATCTTGTATTTGGGATATATCTTAGTATTTATAACTACCAGTAGTTTTAGAACACTAGTTCTAATATCTTCTAATTTCCTATATATTCTACTATTCTTGAGTTATGATGAAGTAATATAACATAATAGCAAAGGTCTGGAGTATTATGATATGGT
Organism: Leucocoprinus gongylophorus; assembly: GCA_022457215.2. Lineage (NCBI taxonomy): Eukaryota > Fungi > Basidiomycota > Agaricomycetes > Agaricales > Agaricaceae > Leucocoprinus > Leucocoprinus gongylophorus. Next base: position 10,412 of record JAJOHK020001158.1, on the reverse strand, counting down.
GTGCTAGAATACTAATATTTTTCTTTTCTTTTTATCTATTTTTCTTGATTCAATATTTCTTTGTTTTGTTTTGTTTTTCTTAGATGATGAAAAGGCATATAACTGTGGTCACATGAAGTGTCACATGACATGATGTCATAGGCCTAGATTTTGGGAGAAGGGGCTAGAAGAATGATATCAAGATGTATGTCAATAGTATATTTACTCTATAGTATATACATTATATACTTGTGGCTAGTACATAAACTTTAGGGTAGGAGTATTTATCATCAGCACAGAGCATGTATGTATCATATAAATAAGATAGCAATTCATTAGGAACTTCTTGTTGAGTTTTCTTATAATCTCTATAAAATATTTCACTTATAAGTTTATTTAGTAAATTATTAGTTGTTCTTAAACTAGTAATCACCACAATATATTAGGCATATAAACCTTATTATGGAACAAGAACAAATCATTTTTTTGAACTACTCAGTAGTATATATTGACCTTATAAATAACTGTTAAAGTTAGTCTGAAAATTGACTAAGAAACTATCTCTTACTTTTCCAACTAAGACCCAACTAAGTACCAATTAATAATCTAATAATACTTTCTCTTGCTTCTCCTTAATACCTCATCATTTGAAATCACAACCATATAATAAACAGTAGGTATAATATATAAGTTGAGGCCAAGATTGTTATCTGAGATCATGTTATATATTTATGAACAAACCTCCAAGCTTAATTCACAATATAGGTACTTTGTTCAATTTCATGGATAATATATCCATCTCTAAATAAGTTTCTATACTTGATCTAACCCCTTCTTGTATAACTAATTTCCACTTGAAGTAAGATCTATTCTATTCTAACTTTACCTTCTTAATAGTATTTTGATATACAGCTTTTGCCACTGGTTTTCCTTGCTTGTTCATTCAGTTTCTGTAATGAATATTCATTAATAAGGTTTTCTTCTTACCTTCCACTACCATACCTTCTATAATATAAACTGCAAGAAACTCTGGTATGATTAGTACCATATTCTAATTATTGTTAAAACTAGTATTATGGTCAGGCCTCTGAGATAGTGTGTTAGACTTATCCATTAATCTCTTAGAATTGTCAAAATTGTGAATCTTGGACCCAAGTTTTTTCTAATGTCTTTTTATTTTTATCTTTTCTTCTTTTTAGGACTAAGGGTCAGGAGCTAATATGATGTCAGAGTGACATGGTCACAAGTCATGTGGTTACAATGGAATTGGGTGGAAAATTCTAGAACAATGATATTATACAGTATATTTAACACATGTTGACCTTAGGGCAAATATATGGTTATTTAGGGTAGGCTAAAAATAAGAGCATGAACCATGAACTAGTAGTATATAAGGTAGACAGTCTTATACAGAGTTCTCTATTGAGTTCTCTTGTGTTAACCCTAATACAAGGTTCTATTCATTGATCAACTCTAAGATCTTTGAGTCATAACAATACAGAAAGAACTATAAAGTAACCTTAGTAATAATCTGAGCTTGTTTAAAGGTCAATGAGAGATGTTAAGAGATTATAGCAGTAGTACAGAGGTCTAATGCTTTAAAATCAGAAGAAGTTCTTGTTATATAAAGACAGCTACTAGTTTTAGTAGAAAATTCTATAGGGTTAGCTTTTAATAAACCTTTATCTTTAGAGTCTTCTACTACTATAGAGAAGGAACTGGAATAGCATATATTGAAGGCTCACACTCTCAGCTTATCTGCCTTGTAGATCTCTTAGCAACCAGAATAGTAGATAGGATAATAGGTCATGAGTACTTTTTCTATTAGTTAACCTTAAAGTTGTGGAACTTTAATCATATAAATCTGAGGATAAGGTTTTGTATTACAACTTAGACTTAAGTATTTGAGTAAAAGTAGAACCTTGTATTAGTTAATATAAGAGAACTTGATAGAGTTCCTAGTACAGATATGTTTACTCTTATATACCTCTAATATATAGTTTGTATATACTTACATCTAGCCTACTCTAAATGTTATAAGTTATAGATAAGGGTCATCATCATATATAATATATGACACCATTCTTTTAATATGTCACATAATATTGTAACTGTGACTATGTTATATATAACTGATCTATGATAGTTATCACATCTTGTTATATTTCTATGACAGTTGTGATATTATCTTGTTCCTCTTTCACTAAACTTAAAATAAGAAAAAAAATAAAAGGATCAAAAACTAGTTGCTCCATACAAAATCCTAACTATTATGGTCTAAATTCTTTAGTTCTGCAGGCTTTAATTATTACATTGCTTCTATATCTTTAAATGAGTTCAAGTCCTTTATCAGTTTCTCTCATTGTTCAACAGTTAATTATCTAATATCCAACCTCACTAAACAGTCTCAGACAATATGGTTTGGATTTCTGTAGTAGTAAAATCTTTTAGCAAGAGTGAGGCAGAGCTTTCAAATAATATCTATATTTATAAGAAAAGCTGGCAATATTTCTTGTGAGGATAATAATATGGTAGAAAGTAGCTGTATAAATACTAGGATGATTGAAGAACTCTGTAGTACTTGAAGGTTAAAGAGAGAGCTCAGAACAGTCTACTGAGTTGGTTGAAATGACAAAGCTATGTATTAAGTACTAAAGTCTGGTAATTTCTAAGAATCTCAAGTTGAAATAAATTTTATCAAGGTTGTTGAAGTTCATAACTGGTTTATACCAATCATTTACATTTCTTGACTTTACTAACTTTTACAAAAGATTTATCTATAGATTCTCAGAAATTACTTGATCTCTTTTTGATATAATAAGAAGTAACAGTACTTGAACTTGGAATTCCAAGCAACAAGTGGCCTTCATGTTAAGAACATTGACGATGGACTTCAATTTTTATTTTCCTTTTCATTTTATCTACTTGTTTTTTTCATTTCTCGTCTATTTTTTATTTTTAGAACTAAGGGTAGGTTTTAGTGACAAAGATCACACTGTCACATGACAGGTCATATCACGTGACACGGTCACAAGTCACATGATGCACAGAAGGATGTAGAAGGTTCTAGAAGGATGATGTCATACAACATGTTGAACACATGTTGACCTTATGGTATATACATGGCTGTTTAGGGTAGGTTAGAAATAGCTAGCATGGACCATGGGTCTTAGGTATATAAGGTAGACTATCTTGTACAGAGCTCTCTATCGAGTTCTCTTGTATTAACCCAATACAAGGTTCTTTCACTTGTCCAACTCTAAGGGCTTGTGTTTGTAACACTTCAATACACTCAAGACACAGTATCAGTGTTGATTTCCCTGAAAACTTTAGCTACATTTTATATTGAAGCAAACAGTTCAAACTTTGTGACTGAAACAGTACTCTCTTAAGCCTTTAAAAAAATGAAAAGTGGTATCAAGCTACTTTTCTTAGTAACTCTTTCTCTCTGGTAGAACATAACTATAAGATACATAATAAGAAAATACTAGCAATTATATACACATTAGAGGAATGGTGCCATTTTACAGAAGAAGTTACAATTCTAGTTAAAATCTAGATAGACTACAAGAACTTTGTTCAAGAAGTTAAACTGAAGGCAAGTTCTATAGTTATTGTACTTAGTGCAGTTTGACCTTATACTATACCATCATTCTAGAAAGTCCATAGAAAAGTCTAATATACTTTCTAGACAAGTAGATCATAGTACTAGATCTTAGAATAATCAAAACATAGTACTGCTCAAGCCAGAGTTTCTCACTATTCAGATATTGAAAGGTATAGCTATATAAGACAAAGACTCTTCTAACAAATATCCAATTGGAAAATTGACTAAGTAAGTAGGAAGAACTTGTGGCAGGAGCTATATGTAAACTCTAACAATCTGTAATAAAATTATCATAAATCTACTATTGAAGATAGCTAGACATACAGACAGGTGAAAAATCTTAGAGCTAGCTTCTTAGAATTATTGGTGGCCTCAGATATTGAAATATGTTGGCCAATGTATTAATACTTGTGATCTGTTAGAACACTTATTCTTTTGACCCCAACACCACTGCCAAGACTTGTAGAGTTCCTTTCTCTCCCAGAATCCTGAATATTATTGTGTACCCTATAGGGTTTGTTTAGTTAACTTGACTACTTCCTACTGCTGACCTCTACCAAGTAAAACACTGTTTATCATCCCAACCCCCTTCTATCTATGGTTAATGGTAATATTTCTTTTTTTCCAGACTAATATTTTAGATGTCTTTATTAGAAACACTCCTGATCATGCTGTCCTTATCATTTCTCATGAAGTAAGCTAATCCATGAAATTAGAATACATAGTATAGCTATATAGAATATCTATTGCCTTCAGGAACCTTACTCTGTTCTCTTAAGTTTTTTTGGAGATAAATAGTGTATTTAGGTATTTTCTCATAAAGACTTAAATTTTCCTAAAGATTGTGAAAGCTTATGAATTCTCACAGACCCTACTAGTCACCTTAACATAATCTTTGCTTGTATACTAAGCTAATATAATATCTATCACTTGGCAAGTCACACTTATTGCTTATACCTAATAGCATAGACTTTGTTGTCAAGCTGTTAGACACAGTTCACACTAGAAAGCAAAAGCCTACAGAGTTGGCTTGGAGATATACAAAGTACAGAAACTCTATATAGTGAGCTTGGTGATATAGACTTGTTAGAATAACCTTGGCTTCAGCTTATATATTGTGCTATCTATCTACTGTATAGTTACAACTTCAGATAAATGGATAAAGTCTGAAAGAGAGTTGAGTGCTGATAGTGGTGTATTGCTATTGAACACTAGAGATTGAGTTCAATAGAAGTTATCTTTGTTAATCATCAGACTAGTGAATTACAGTATAAGTACTAGTCTTATATACACTACAATAATTAGGAGATACTTAGGAGTTTGAGTATAGCTCCAAGCAGAGGTTTCAGTGTTGAAATACTAAAAGGTGCTAGAATAGGGAAAACTTTGCCATGGAAGGCTGAGCTCAATAAGAATATCTCTACTATAGAAGACTGAGTACTCAAAGGGTTAAATGATTGTATCATTACTATAGGAATATATTGCAAGGAGGATGGCTATCATGGAAGATAGGCTTGTAACAGAATTATTAGAAAGACATCATTACAGAGATATATTCTCTAAACAGTTAGACTTGAAATATAACACAAACTTCCAAAGTCTATAGAGTATAATATAGTAATGACAGTAGTTCAAGAGAATTTATTTCATTCCAACATATGTGACTATTACTATAAAGGGTATTATAAGATTCTTTATGTATTTTATCTGAAAATTATATAGCCTACTTATATATATAGTCTTGAATAGAAGATTATAGTTTGTTGCCTGCTTTACCAAGAAACTGTACTGTATTCTAGATATCAAGATTACATTATCTATAGCTTGGCACCTCTAATCAAATAGACAAATAGAGTGTGTTAATTAGAAACTAGGCCAATATTTCTGACTATTTGTAAATAAGAGGCAAAGTAACTAATATAATCTCCTGTTTATAGCAGAGCTCTAGTATAACAATTACATTCATGCTTTCACTTAACAATATTTGTTTCTCCTAAACATAGATGTAATAGTATGCTTGAACCCTTATATTTTATTTTTATTTTTATTTTTATTCATTTTATTTTTTGTTTCTTTCTTGGTTGATAAAGATATATATAACTGCTATCACATAATGTGATGTCAGAAATTTAGAATATAGTAGAAGAGACTAAAACAATAATACAATAATATTAGAATACATGTATACAGTATATTATTCTTATAGTATGTATATAGTAGACTTATGAATGTCATGTATAATTTAGGATAGGGTTATTTATTATAGCATAGATGAGTATATAGGATAGTAATACATTAGGAACTTCTTATTAAGTTCTCTTGTAATCTTCATAAGCTTTTTTGTGATATAAGACTACTTAGTGATCTATTAACTATTTAGATTAGTGGTTACTACAATAACAGATCATCTTTCTAGGATGGGCTTTGAACTATACTAATAAGAGTTCAAGTTAGAAACCATCATGAAATTTACAGAGTAAATAAGTCTGTACTAGAAGAAACAGACTTAAAGTCTACTATTTACAAGTTTAAAAAGATATGATAATATACTATAACAAAAGACAAACCCTAGCCCCAGTCTTTTAGCCTGGCAACAAAGTATATCTTGATTCTACAAGTATTTATGCTATATATCTGTTAGCCAAACCATTATATTGATATCTTAGATCTTATATAATGAAGAAGTGAGTAGGATTCATAGTTTATTATCTAAAGCTCCTGTTAAACTATACTTGGTGTTTAATATTATCAAGCTGACTACAGCATCTGTAAAAACAATACCCAGCAGATGTTTGAATTCTTCCCTAAATTTTATTCTTATAAAAGACAAAAGTTGAGAAGATTCTGGACAGTTACTAGCACTGCAAAAGATATTAATATCTAGTCAAGTAAAAGAGCTTTGGCTTGGAAAAAAATTTAGGAAAATACTTTAGATATATTTATGTTGGACAAAATAGCTAAGTTTTACTAACTGAAACCCTAAGCCCTATAGTATTATACTTCAAAGACCTTAGAGTAAATCAATGAGAAAGAATCTTGTATTAGATAATACAAGAGAACTTGATGGAGTTTCTGATATAAAACTGTTTACTTTATATACACTAAGTTACTCATCCATACTATATCTTCTAAGACCTTCTACTATATTTCATTATGATACATAATTATATAATAGTGACTAATATGTGATACTAAGTCATGTTGTGTGACAATTTGTGACAGTGACATAGGATATCACACTAATCTTAATTCTAAAATAAAAATAAGAAAGAAAAATAAAAAATTGTTAAGTCTATTTGCCTAGTCACTGTTGCTTCAAGTCATAGTAATCTAGAAAAGAAGTGGATGTAAAAGACTAGCTCTTATATTCAATTATTGCTAATATTTGTTGTTATAGGAACCATTAACCAAGATAGTCAATAGCTCACTAAGTAGTCTTATAGTAAATCTTGTTTAATCTTGAAAAATAGTTGATCTGTCTTATGTACTAGTTCTATAGCAACTGGCCAAAGTGTTTCTAATGAATCTTGTCTTTTAACAAGAAGTCCTCAATATATTTTTATATTATTTATACTAATAGTATATGATTCATACTAATAATAAATAATCCTACTCTGATATCCATATACCAGCTATAAAGTGAACATGCCATAAATATACACTTGAATATTATTTCTTCTAGTTCTTTTCATTAAATTCTAAGCTTATGATATTATATCATGTGACATATCATGTAACTACAGTAGTGTATCTCTTATCACCAAATAAAATTAAAAATTAAAATTAAGTCAAGAAAAATAGATAAAATTAAAATTAAAATTAAATATAAGGGTTTAAGTATACTATAATACTTATACTAAACTTAACAGAGTTTCTAGTTCTCTTTAGTATTAGATGCAGTTTATACCTTATTATCTAAGGTTTAATAATAGGCTCTCAAAAGTTCAAATAAGTAATTATATACTATCCAAGTAATGAAATATGAGAGTTGGAATGATCTTTAGCTTTAAATTTTATGCTATATCTCTACTAGTTGCACTAGTTGTATATTTTAGAAGAAATACTTAAGATATGGTTGGCAGACAAGTTCACTAGAAGGTAGAAGGTATGTTATTACTAATACTAGAAGTTAGTAATAGTTTTAGTTGATTTTTAAGATAGGACTTTACAAAATAACTACTAGCTTATATAATAAGTATGGTACCTAGGGTAGTTATTTAGGAATAAAGACTGTTAAGCAAGTTACTCTAGTTCTAATAATTCTTAGATGTCTGGAATAGAAATCCATGGAGTTGTCAAGAGTCTAGCAAGAATATCTAAGGTGAAATAAAGAAATGTAATCTATATTAGAAAATATTAGAGAGTACAGATGAAAAAAAGCATGTTATTCATAGGTTGGAACAAATATAATAGGATTGGAATATGATATTTAGTCAGCAATTCTTAAATACTGTAGATAATTCTATGGAGTTCATTAAACTAATATCACTACTTTTTACTGTTGAACCTTGCTAAGTACTATTTAGTATACTAATATTATTATCTATCATTTCTATAAATGTTTCTTCTTTCTAGGTTGATCTTTTAAATAGAATTCTTGACTATTTAAATGTGATCATTCTTTAGTTATATTAGTATCGTTCTGCTAAATTGAAATACACTTGAGTAGTACTTAGAATAACTGTTGTCTTTAGAAAACCTTATTCTATTCTCTTAGAATTCTTCTGGAGATGAGCACTACTTGTACTTTATTTAGATAATATAACTCAAGATTCTCCTAAAGTACAAACTTTGTTAAACTCTATAAACTTTACTTAGCTGCTCTAACAACAGTTATTTAAACTCCAAGTAGTTCAGTAGAACTTTGAAGGCTGAGTACTAAGAAAGGAATACTGTTATATGTTAAAGTTAAAACTCTGAGTATAAATATCTTTTATAGTGAATTACTTTTATTCAAAATCCTACAAATAATTTGTATTCTATAGTAGACTTACTTACATTAAAATTCCAAGAGTACTTTTTCTTTTATAGCAGAGTTTACTTCTATCTAAATCCCAAACCCTAGTAGTATCTTATTATAGATCAACTCTATCAAATATCTGCCTAGTTATTGGAGCTAGATATAGATACTAGCCTTACTCAATATAGAATTACCAAACTGTTATTATAACTTAAGTTTCAAAGTTAAATAAAAGATATACTCTCATATTGAGCAATACAAGAAAACTTAATAGAGTTCTTATTACAAGCTAGTCTATCTATCTTATATACTTCAGAATATAGTCTGTATATATACTACAACTAACCTACCCTAAAGTCCATATACTTTCTATAAGGCCAACATACTATTGCCATATTATATAATATTACTGTTATAACTTTAAGTTCTTGAGTAAAGATAAAAGATAACTCTTATATTGAATAATACAAAAAAACTCAATAGAATTCTAAGTATAAACTATTCTACCTTATATACCCCAGACCATGGTCCATGTGCATACTATAACCAACCTATTCTAAAGTCTATATGTACTTCATAAGACCAATATGCTGTTATTATATTATACAATATTATTTGTTTTAGAACTTTTTATATTCTTTTCTGTGTTACATGATGGTGTGACATGTGACTTGTGTGACTATCACATGTGACATCATATTATCTAAGTATAAAATAAAGAAAAGTGAAATGAAAACTGAAATTAAAATAAAAAGAAATTAAAAAAGAAAAATATAGAGAAAGAGAAAGAAAATAAATAAAACCAAGTCCATTGTTCACAACTCTGACAATTACCTGCTTTAGAACCTTTTATGACCCTCTTTATATTATATAATTGTATAACTTATGACTGTAACATATATAATAGGTATTATACTTTTGTAATATCATATTATACTCCATTATCTAAGTCCAAAATAAAAATATAAATAAAAATATAAAAGAGAAAGAAAATAAAATGAATCCAAGTCTAATATTCACAACTCTGACAGGTATATAGTCATAGTACTATATAAATATCTAAGTGTTTTATATTTAAAGACTAATAGATACTTTGTATTTTTAGTTAGATAATTAACTATTATTAATACTAAATCTCTAAATAATCTTAAATTGTCTCCTTGGCATGTGGTAACTCTGATCCTGCTATTCATTGATTGTGCTTATTTCTGTAACCTTTCCAGTAAACCAAGAATTGAATATTATATTCTCATTTTCTGTGATTTCATATTTTCTCAACTTTGTATTCTTCTTCTTCATTAATAGTATCTGGTAGTAGTGCTGGATCTATATGTTGTCCCTTAAACTAGAATTCCCTGCATCATATCAGTAAATCTTCATTAAACATATTGTAAATTGCCTATTCTTTTAGTAGCTTCAGCTAAAATACTCCTTGACCAATATCTTTTGTGATTTTAAAAAGTCTGTATCTTTTTTAGTCCAGCTTCTTGAAGAGTTATTTCAAATGAATATTTTTAGCTTCCAATCACATATTATCTCCTTCCTTCAAGCCTTGTGAATTCTGTCTCTTTTTGTCAAACTGTTTCTTCATAGCTTCTTTTGCCACTTTTATTGACTTCTTCACTACTTCCCAACTTCTTTGTAGTCCCTCAAAGAAATATTTCAGCTTTGATAATTCTGTCTTCACTATTAGATCCTCTTTCTATAAATGTTTTCTGAAGTTGAGTTCAAATGGGATATATTCTGTAGCTGCATGTTTCTTGTTATTATATTAGAATTCTGCTGCTAATAACCATTCTGTCCAATCATTTTGTTGGTAGTTGATATAATGTTGTAAGAATACTTTGACTTCCTGATTAATTATTT
>JAJOHK020001157.1:0-15504 GCA_022457215.2 Leucocoprinus gongylophorus | reverse complement strand
ATTTTCTTGCTGGTAGAAATACATGCACTGAATTGTATGTTAGAGATCACTTCTAACACACTCAGTCTCATGATAGTTACTGTGGACTTCAATTAGTTAGTACAACTCCTTGTGGACATGTCTTTGACTCTTAGTCATTTACAGTTGTCCATGTTCACTGTATGACTCCTGGGTTATTTGATCACTTTCTAAGGCTGCTAGGACTGCTTATTTGTCACCTGTGCTCCATTTTATTATTGTATATCAGAGTTGGAGCTATTCAAGGTCTGAGGCTGATTATGCAGGTATTACTACTACCTGTGACTGTTGGGGTGACTGAATGAAGTCCATGAAGTTATGTGAGGTTTGTGCTTCAAGAAAAACCTAAGAGGACAGAATAAGGTCTTCTGAAGGTGATAAATACTCTACAGTTTATTCCAATCTAACAGAACAATGCTGAGGTAATCAAAAAATGATAGCAACCAAATGACTAGAAACTCTGATAAAAACATTTAGAAGATTATCTAAAAGGGTAGGAAGTATGGAATGAGAATTATAAGAGTGATAGTAGCTAATGGATATTAGACATAGTTTACACCTCATTATCTGGAATCTAGAAAGGAGCATCTTGGAAATTCAGAACTAAGTAATTTGAGAATATAGTAAACAGAGCAGAATAATCCTTAACTTCAGTTTATGTGCTATACCTCTATAAGTTGTATAAATCACAGATTTGAATCAGAAACTGAGGACTTAGAGAGTGGAAAACCACTGGAAAGGCAGTGAGATGTGTTGTTGCTAACACTAGAAGAAGGATGCTAGTTTTAGTTGATTTTCAGAATGACTATTATAGTATAAGCTACTAGATTATATACTAGTTAGTGTACCTAGAATAGTTATCTAGAATATAACTGCTAAGCAAGTTACCCTAATTACTGGTGATTCTTGGATATTAAGAAAGGGATATTCATGGAGTTATCTTGGACTAAAGAGGATATCCATGATGAAATAAATAGTTTTAATCTGCACTAGAAGGGATTTGAGAGTATGGATGAAAGCAGATGGTTATCTATGGGTTAGAATAGATAAGGTTGGAATATAGGATATGACAAATACTCTATTTGTCACAAACTTCATTCAGCTTATATCTTCACAACCAGTAGATTAATTTTCATAAATTAAGTTGCACTGGAAAGCTCTAAATAATAGCTATTCATATATATGTGGAATGTACAAAAGCAACAACAAACAACCAAGATATTAGACCATCAGTGACTGTAAAAGTTTTGTTGATTGATATCTTGTGAATAGCTAGACAAATTTGTATGATTAAACTTGTATTAGAAAGTGTCTATCAATTTATTTCTGATGATATATAGTATATTTCATAGTAATAAGTATTTATAGAGACACAAGCATATCAATATAGTAACATAATTAGCTACCTTCTAAAATTAGCCTGACATCTGTTATAATAGATAACAGTCTCTATTAGATATGAGTTTTGATTATGTGATGAAGATAGCTTGCATATAGACTATTACTATTTTGTAATAGTATCTTGGAAGTCTAAATAAGTGATTTATATTATCTGAGAATATATAAAATAGATTAGAATGATCTTTGGCTTCAGCTTGTATACCATATCTTTACTAGCTATACTAGTTGTATATTTCAGAATAGGACTTAAAAACTTAGCAGGTGGAAATCACCAAAGGGTAATAAGGTGTGTTGTTGCCAATATTGGATATAAATATTAGTTTAGTTGATTTTCAGAATAACTAATACAGTATAAACTACTAAATTATATACTAAATATATATATCATATTCTATATCCTGACCATATTTGTCCTGATCCATAGATAGCTTATGTATACTTCTTAACCTCTTTTAAGATAGATTACATACTTTTATTCCACCTCAAATATTCTTGCTGGTCTAAATTAACTTTATAGACTTTTCTATCTTCTAACATTTAAGAATTATTAGAAATCAGAGTAACTTGCTTAGTAGTTATATTCTAGATAGCTATTCTAGTATACTAACTAATATATAATCTGGTAGTTATACTATACTAGCTTATCTTGAAAATCAACTAAAACTAATATTTCTCTTTTAGTGTTAGCAATGATATATCTTAATATCTCACTACATCTAACAATACTATCTAAAATAATTATTTGAAATAGAGGCTATTAAGTGAGTTATCCTGATTTTTAGTAATTTTTAGATGTTAGAAGATAAAGTTCTATAAAGTTAGCAAAAGTCTAGTAAGAATATCCAAGATAAGATGGAAATATATGATTTATACTAAAAGAGTGTAAATAAGAAAGACAAGATTATCTGTGAATTAGGACAGATGTAGTCAGAATAGAATATGATAAGATAAAACAAAAGCATACTCTTATATTAAGTAATATAAGAGAACTTAATAAAGTTTCTATTACAAACTAATATACTATAGACTATAGTTTGTATATATATTATAACTAATCTATTCTAAAGTCTATATACTTTTCATAAGAGTCAACATACTATTATTATATTATATGATGTTATTGTTAGACATAGTTTACATCTTGTTATCTGAGATTCAGTAAAGTATCTTAAAAGTCCAGAATAAGTAAATTATATATTATCTGAGAATATAAAAAGTAGATTGGAATGACTTTTAGCTTCAGCTTATATGTTGTATCTCTACTAGTTACATCGGTTACATATTTTGGATTAGAACTTAGAAGCTCACAGAGTAAAGAACCACTAGAAGATAGCAAGATATACCATTGCTAATATCAGAAGAGAGATGTTATAAGGAAAGTAGTTCTTTCCTACATTTACACTTATCTACTCATTTGATTTTCCATACCCTTTCAAGCTGCATATCAATACTTCTAACTGTTTGAATATATTATTAAACTTCTTTTTCTACATTCTTGTTATAACATAAGTTTCTGAGTAGAGCCAAAAAACAGCTCTTATATTGAGTAACACAAGAGAACTACTGGTTCATACTACCTTTCTATTAGTCTACTCTAAAGACTATATATATTATATGTTATTAACATATAAACTGATGTTATTGTTTCTAAATCTTTTATAATGTTCTTTCATAATATATGATATGTGATCATATAACTATAACTAATATGTGATAGTTTGTGACAATGACATATGATATCATATTTACCCCTAATTTTAAGTTTAAAAATGATCTACTTTGATAACTCTCTTGCTCTTTCATAATATTCTGTGGTCTTCCAAAGTCTTTTAGTATTATCTGTATATCTGCTTATTTGCTTTCTTATGCTCTAGAAATATCTGCTAAGTATTCTAGCTTTCTTCTATTTCAATTTCTTTATTCTAAACTGTTTCTAATTACTTAAGTATCATCATTTCTTGCTTATGTAATTGGAATTCTGACACATTAGAATAGATCTATTATTATATAGAGTAGTTGTCATCTTCAGAAATCTTTATTTTATTCTCTTAGGATTTTTTGAAGGTGAGTGTATAGTTTAGTAATTTCTTGAATAATAGACTTAGGATTTTCTGGAGATTTGAAATGCCTTGCTCTTTTACTCAGTTGCTCTGATAAATGCTAATTTTAGTCAATTTTCAGGATAAGCTAGTATAGTATAACTACTGTTGTGGCAACTACTAGACACAAAGTCCAATAGCAACACTACAAGTAAATCTCTCAGTAGGAATATCTAGTAGGGAACATGAGCTGTGTATTCACAAGAGAACTTGACAGGGAACCACAACAGTATTCTACTGACTATTTATATAAGTATCTATGGTCCATGCTATGACTGTGTATTGTCCTACCTTAATATCTATGCCTTGTCCTCATGTCCATTACTCATTCACTATGCGTCTACTTTAAGGCTACCATGCCATGTCCATGTGCTCTGACGTCATACTCTATAATTTCTGTCATACATATGTGCACCATATGTACACCATTGTTATGAACTTAAATCCTTAGAGTTGGATAAAAGAACAACTCTTGTATTGAGTAACACAAGAGAACTCGATAAAGATTCCTTTACAAAGTAGTCTACCTTATATACTACTATCAATGGTCTATGCTCACTACTGTGCACTCTACCCTAATCGACCATGTGTAGAACATGAGGCCAACATGTGTTATCCATGTTGTATGATGTCACTTGTTCTAGATCCTTCTACTAAGTTCTTCTATATTTTGTGATCTGTCTTGTGATTATGCCATCAGATTGTAACTGATGTGACATTATAACCAATCAACCCTAACCCTAGTTATTCTAAAAATAGAAAATAAAAAATGAAAGGAAAAATAAAATAAATCAAGTCTATTTTCTTTGATCTTGACATTACTCCCTCTTTAAGATTTCTCCTCTGGAGAAATGTCCTGTTCTCCAGTCTCTTCTTCTTATCTTTTTGTTTTCTTCCTTCATTTTTTCTTTTACCATCTTCAAATGCTCACTTTTGTCAATTTGCTTATCTTTCTTCTACTTCTTCCAATTCTTTTCTAACTTTTTTAAGTATTCATCCTCAAACTCCTTGTTATCCCACCTGTACAACAACTTAGCCATATACCTCCCTGGTAATTCCATCCTCCTATATTCATCATCTTCTTTCTTCTTCTCTATTTTCTCCTGTCGTCTCACTTCTATTCTTCCTCGTTCGAATTCCTTTATTAATTCCTCTGCATTTTTCAAGTTTTCTCTTCTTTCCTATGTATCTCCTTCCACTGTAAACCCTTTCCATTGTACCAGATACTTTTCTACTCCTCTCATCTTTTTCTTATTTAAAACTTTTTCTACTTTCTACTCTTTTACTCCTTTTACCTCTACTGGCTTTTCTTCTTCCTTCTTCTGTCCCCTGACTTGCTCTTTATACTGTACTATCTGGCTTACATTGACTACCAGATATATTCTCATTGAACTTGGTAATCATAATTTTACCGCATTCATTGATTATATGGTCCAATATATCTCTCTGTCAACTTCCTTACTAGCTTTTCCTTGAACACTAAATCATTAGTGCTTAATAATACTCTGTCTCCCTTCTTCCACTTTTTCATCTCCTTTCTACTCTTATCAGTGTATCTCTTCATCTCCTTTTGTGTTTTCTTCAGTGCCACCTCTGCTTTTTCATGTACCTTCTTCATTCTTTCTACAAATTCCATCACACTTTCTACTTTTCCCTTCTTTCTGATATCACCTCCTATTCTCATCTCTTTCCCATAGTTTGCTATGAAAGGTGAAACTTTTGTTGCTGTATGAATCTTGTTGTTCACTACAAACTCTGCTGACACTAACTACTCTGGCCAATCCTTCTGTCTGTGCTCCACAAAGAACCTCAAGTACTGCTCTAACTTTTAGTTCATTCATTCTATTTGCCTATCTGTTTGTGGATGGAACACTGTAGATAATCTCATCTCTATCCCCAACATTCTATTTAATTCCTTAGTCAACTCCACCACAAACTGTAGTCTCCTATCTAACACTATGCTTTCTAGCAACCCATGTAATTTCACACATTGTCTCGGAACAACCTCGCTAATCCTTCCACCAATGTTCCTTTAGTAGTGGCTATAAAGTGTGTCATCTTTGATAGCTGATCACATACTACTTGTTATGACTTAAAGCTCAAAGGGTTAAGCAATAAGACAACTCTTGTATTGAGTAACACAAGAGAACTCGATAGAGTTCCTAATACAAAGTAGTCTACCTTATATACTATTGCCCATGGTCTGTGCTAGCTACTGTGCACCCTACCCTAAATGATCATGAGTATAACATGAGGCTAGTATGTGTTGTCCATGTTGTATGACGTCACTTTGTTCCAGAACCTTCTACTCCTTTCTCCTTAGTCTCGTAATCAGTCTTGTGACTATGCCATTATTTTGTGACTGATGTGACAGCGTGACTAATAAACACTAACCCGAGTTGTTCTAAAAATAGAAAAATGAAAAGAAAAGTAAAATAAAATGAAAAGAGGAAATAAAAATAAAGTCCACCGTCAACGATCTTGACATTATCCCCCTCTTAAGATTTCTCCTCCGGAGAAATGTCCTGTTCTCCAGTCTCTCTTTCTTATCTTTTCGTTCTCTTCTTCCATTCTTTCTTCTACTCTTTTTAAGTGCTCACTTTCGTCAATCTTCCTATCTCCCTTCCACTTTTTCTAATTCTTTTCTAATATTCCTTCTCAAATCTTCGGTCATCCCACCCGTACAACAACTTCGCCGTATACTTCCCTGGTAATTCCATTCTTTTATATTCTCCCTCCTCCTCCACTTGTCATCTCACTATTACTTCCCCCTATTCAAACTCTTCTATCAGTTCTTCCACATTTTTCAAGTTTTCTCTCCTTTTCCATGTATCCCCCTCAGCTGTGAATCCCTTCTACCATATCAAATACTTTTCTACTCCTCTTATTTTTTTCTTGTTCAATATTTTTTCTACTTCCCATTCTTCTACTCCTTCTACCTCTACCGGTTTTCCCTCCTCCTTCTTTTGCCCCTTCACTTGTTCTTTATATCTTACTATCCGGCTAACATTTACCACCAGATGGATCCTCATCAAACTCGGCAATTGTAATTTTACCACATTCGACGATACTACCTCCTCTATCGCATAAGGACCTACATATCTCTCTATCAACTTCTTGCTCGGTCTCTCTTTGAACACTAGGTCTTTAGTGCTCAGTAATACTCAATCTCCCTTCTCCCATAACTCTGTTTCTTTCCTTCCCCTATCCACATACCTCTTCATCTCCTCCTGAGTTTTTCTCAATGCTGCCTCTACTTCTTCTTGTACTTTCTTCATTCTTTCTACGAATGTTGTCGCACTTTCTACTTTTCCTTTTCTTCTAATATCTCTCCCCATTCGCATTTCCTTTCCATAATTCGCCATAAATGGCAACATCTTGGTGGCAGTATAAGTTTTGTTATTTATCGCGAATTCTGCTAATGCCAACCATTCCAGCCAATCTTTCTGCCTATGTTCAACAAAGAGCCGGAGATACTGCTCCAGTTCTTGGTTCATCTGTTCTGTCTGCCCATCTGTCTGTGGGTGGAACGCTGTTGACAACTTTATCCTTATCTCCAACATTCTATTCAACTCTTTCGTCAACTCCACCGCAAACTGAGGTCCTCTATCCGACACCACACTCTCCGGTAACCCATGCAACTTCCACACATTGTCCCTAAAAAGTCTTGCTAATCTCTCTGCTGATGTTCCTTCTGTAGTTGCTACAAAGTGCATCATTTTGGACAACCTGTCGCATACTACCAGTATTGCATCCTTCCCTGCTACTACCAGCAACTTTGTAATAAAATCCACAGTTAAGTGTGACCACATCTTTTGTGGCACTTCACTCAATTTTAACTTCCCCACTGGTTCCTCAGTCCTGTTCTTCATTCTCTGATATAAATCACATCCTTCCACGTACTTGCCCACATCCCTTGTCACTCCAGGCCACCAATAATTTCTGGTTACCAACTCCACCATCTTCCATCTTCCTCCATGTCCTGCTGCCGGTACATCATGATGTAGCTTAATTATCTCTACCCTCAGTTCTTCATCTTTTGGCACATACACCTTTCCCTCTTTCAGCACCAAGTCACCTTCCATCTTCCACTCCTTTCCTCTCAGCTCCTTAACCCCCACCTTCTTCATCTCCTCTACTACTCTAACTACATTCTCATCTTTACTTCTTGCTTTTCCTACTATTTCTACTTCAGGTCCTTTTACCACTACTTCATACATATTACGAATCCACTGATCCTTAATAAATATCTGGTTCTCATTGTCCTTATCCGTACCCACTTTCCAGTCTGTTCTCCTACTAAGTCCATCTGTTTTTCCCATCTTACTACTTGCTACATGCTTTAAGGTAAAATCAAACCTAGACAAATATAGGGCCTATCTAGCCTGTCTTCGGTTCAACTTTTGCACTTTCATAAAATATTCTAAGTTTTTGTGATCTGTTCAGATCTCGAACTTATATTGCGCTTCTTCCAGCAAATGTCTCCGTGCCTCTAATCCTCTTATAATAGCCAACATTTCTTTGTCGTAAATTTCATAATTTCTCTCTATCTCATTCAACGACTTAGAAAGGAAAGCCACAGGTTTCCACAAACCGTCTCCACATTCCATCAATAACACTCCCCCTGTAGCATAGTCCGATGCATCTACTTCCATCCTCATTTTTTTGTCGATATCTGGAGCTGCCAACACCGGTTCCTTTGTAAACTGCTTCTTCAGTTCTCTGAACGCCTTTTCCTCTTTCTCCGCCCACTCCCATTTTTTGTCCTTTTTTACTAAATCATGTAATGGCCTTGCCACCATTGTGAACCCTTCTATGAACCAGTGGTAATAATTGGCCAGTCCCAAGAACTTCTGAACGTCTTTGACACATTTCGGTGTCGGCCATTCCAAGACTTCTTTTACCTTCTCTTTCTCCATCTTAATTCCCTCTGGTCCTATTACCACACCCAAGAAATCTATCTCTCTTACCTTCCACTTACACTTCTCTGGCTTCACATACAGATTGTTTTCCTCCAGCCTCTTAATTACCTCTGCTACCAGCTCATCATGCCCCTCTTCTGTCTCCATTCCTATTATCACATCATCAATAAAAACTGCTACTTTCTCTATATTTGTCAAATCCCTCAATAGCTTATTCATCATGGCCTAGAACGTAGCTGGAGAGTTTGTTAATCCAAAGAACATAACAGTTGGTTCAAACGACCCCTCTGGCGTCATAAATGCAGCCTTCCACTCATTCTCCTTCCTTAATCCTCATATTGTTATATCCCCACCTCAGATCTATCTTCGTAAACATCTTTTTCGTCCCAATATTTTCCAGAACATCTGAAATTAGAGAAAGTGGGTAATTGTTTTTTACTGTCCACTCATTCAGATATCGGTAATCCTGGACCATCCTCTTCTTCCCATCCTTCTTTTCTACAAAGAATACCAGCGCTGTTTGCGGTGATTTTGACGGCTGAATGTACCCCTTCTTTAACTGTTCCTTTACAAACTCTCTAACCTCCTCTCTTTCTTCTCTCAACAAAGGGTATACCTTCCCTTTTCATGGCATAAACCCCTCCTTCATGTTTATTGCATGGTCCCACAATTTTCTTGTAGGCATTCTCTCTGACTGCTTCTTTCCGAATATCTTAATCCATCTATGAAACTTCTCTGGTACTAGTCTTCTTGTTTCCACCTCTGATTTTGCTGCCTCTTCTTCCTTGTCCCATATTTCCCACTCTTCCACTATTTTCCTAACTTTTACTATTCTTTCTTTTTTCTGTTTCTTTTTCTTCTCCTTTTCCTCTTTCTTTTTCTCTGCTTCTTCTTTTACTTCCTCTTCCTTCTGCTTCTCCCATCCCGACTTCACTTGCACCGGTCTCTACTGCCTCCCACATTCTTCTGGACACCTTGTCATCTTGATCTCTCCTGTCTTCCAATTGATTTCAGGATTATGGCGTTCTAGCTATGGCATCTCCAGAATTACTCCCCACTTCTGTTCTCCAATTACATCAATCTCCGTCCTCTCCACATGTCCTTTATAATATACATTAACCTCCACAGTGTTTTCTATTAGTCCCTCTCTGTTAAAAGACCCATCCACATTCCTCACCTGCATTGGCCTCTCCAACTTTTTTAGTTTAAATCCTTTCTTTCTAGCGAACTCCAAACTCATAACCAATCCTGTAGCCCCACTGTCCAACAATGCTTCCACCATGATTCCCTCCTGTGTATCTAATCTTTCTAATTCAATTTTTATTGTAACCTTTCTCAATGGCTTCCCCTCACTCCTTCTTACTTCAGTCTCCTCTTTGTTAAGTGCATCAGCATTTATTATCATAGCTAATATACTATATCTATTTTGAGAACCTAGTTGAGGAGTTCTAGGTTCTCGCCCTCTTTTAAATTGTCTGCTAGATTATTAATCTCCTCAATTCTTCCTCTTCCATACTCTACTCTCCTATTTTCCGCCACTCTTCCTCTCATTCCCCGATTCCTGCAATGACGGGCCATATGCCCAGATCCTCTGCAAGCATAACAGTTCCTCCTGTAATCTACTTCCATAGCAAAGAGGTTCCGTCTAGGAGGAGCCCCCATACTCTGTCCTTGCCCTGATCCCCTCACCACTACCGCATTTGTTCTCTCTACACCCTCTATTGGAGCAGGCCCTGTTGTTGCCTGCTGAGGCAATGGTTGCCTCCTCTGCCACACCAATGGTCGTGGCAGGCTTTGTTGTTGTTTCTGCTTTCCTTCTCCTACCTCCTTCTTCCCTTCTGCTTTCTCACCAATTTCTATCCAGGGCCATTGCCCTCCTGTACTACTGTTCAATAGAGGTCAGTGGATTTTCCACCTCCATCAGCTTCCTCCTAATTCCTCCGTTCATCCCTCGCTTGAACTCCTCTACTAACGGTCTCCCCTCATACCCACTCCCTCTTGCCGCTCTCTTGAACTCCTGCACATATTCTTCCATAGTTTTCCCTCCCTGTTCCATCCTTCTTAATTCCACCGCCTTTACCGATTCTTCCTCTCCTCCACTGAACTCCTTTCTTAAATTTGTAAAAAATTCCTCCGCTGTATCATATTCCATTTCTCCTGATTCTAACTCCTCCATTACATTCTCCTTCTACACATCTGCCGACCCTCCCTGCACATATGATAGCACCTACTGCACTTGCTCTTCCACTGATGTCCCCCTCATCTTCATTTTCAAATATAGCCTGCATGCCGTGATAAAACCTCCCACCTTCCCTGCTTCTCCGTTAAAGATGGCCGGTTTGGCCACCTCCATATGGGCCCCTGCATTAGGCCCTGTTCCAGCCCCTCTCCTTCCTTGCACCGCAAGCAAGGCCTGGATTTGTGCCTGCATCGCAGCCAACTGCTCCTGCTGCTGTTGGATGATTTCGTGAAGATTGATTTGACTCATATTGTAGGAAGGCGGTGAGTCAATTGGTGATGATGATTGTGATGGTGGTGGTAGTGTAGGTGGAAGTGGTGATATGTATAATGGGAGAGCGGAACCTGTGCTGGTTTCACTCTCAGACTCGTACTTGGATGATGACAGAATTCTCGGTAGGTAATAGCAGGTCCTCTTCTTGTCCTGCCTATACCATTTTCTAACTACTCAAGTCTACCGACTACTGCCCTAATGAAAATGTAAACTATTTTGGTCTAAGAAGACCGTTCTAATCTAAGTAGGGTTTTAAGAATGCCTACTATTCCTCTGTGTAGACAAGTCACAAGGGGACCTGTAGCACAAGGTTGATAATGGAAAGAAGTAATGAACACGTTCACAAAAGGTAATACATTTGAAGTGTACCAGTGGGCTTTGATACAAACAAACAGCCAAGCTTCCCCTGCTTAGCTAGTGTACCCCTTATGCCTAGGGCCCAGCAAATGCTTCTTGACTAAAGGTCGGTGTTGACCTTCGGTCAAGGATATATAGAGAGTAAGGAAAAAAGGGTAGTGAAGGCTAGTGTTAAGTGGTCACAAGTATGGAATCGAGTTCTAATGTTATGACTTAAAGCTCAAAGGGTTAAGCAATAAGACAACTCTTGTATTGAGTAACACAAGAGAACTCGATAGAGTTCCTGTCACAAACTTCATTCAGCTTATATCTCCACAACCAGTGGACCGATTTTCACAAACTAAGTTGCGCTGGAAAGCCCCAAATGAGGGCTATTCGCACATATGTGGGATGTACAAAAGCAACAACGAACGACTGAGATATCAGGCCATCAGTAGCTGTAAAAGCTTCATCTGCTAATATCTCATGAACGGCTGAACGGATTCACACAATTAAACTTGCGTTGGGAAGTGCTCATCAATCCGTTTCCAACGATATATGATCCATCTCAAGGTGACAAGTATTGGTAGAGATACAAGCATATCAATATAGTGACATAATTAGTTATCTTCTAAAATTAGCCTGACAGCTGCTATGACAGCTGACAGCTCCCATCAGGTATGAGTTTTGATCATGTGATGGCAACAGCTTGCGCATGGACCATCACTCTTTTGTATATATACCTCTGTGTCTGAGGGCTAGACCTCAGACTTAACAACGTCAATTATTCTTATTGATACTTTCCATCATCTATCATCATCACATCCTTATACTGAACCTCTGAAACACCATTAAGTTCAAGTATCACAACCAGTGAGTATTTTATTTGTGATAGTTCCTAATACAAAGTAGTCTACCTTATATACTATTGCCCATGGTCCATGCTAGCTACTGTGCATCCTACCCTAAATGACCATGAGTATGACATGAGGCCAGCATGTATTGTCCATACTGTATAATGTCACTTTGTTCCAGAACCTTCTACTTCCTTCTTCCAAGTCTCATGATCAGTCTTGTGACTATGCCATTATTTTGTGACTGATGTGACAGCGTGACTAATAAACCCTAACCCGAGTTGTTCTAAAAATAGAAAAATGAAAAGAGAAAAGAAAAGTAAAGTAAAATAAAATGAAAAGAGGAAATAAAAATAAAGTCTACCATCAACGATCTTGACACTACTAGTATTGCATTCTTTCTTGCTACTACTGATAACTTTGTTATAAAATCTACCATTAGATGCAACCACAGTTTCTTCAGCACCTCACTCAACTTCAACTTCTCTGCCAACTCTTTTGTTCTATTCTTCATTCTCTGACACAAATCACATCCTTCCACATATTTTCCAACATTCCTTGTTATCCCTAGCCACCAGTAGTTTCTTGTCACCAATTCCACTATTTTCCACCTTCCTCCATGTCCAACAGCTAGTACATCATGATGTAACCAAATTACTTCAGCTCTTAACTTCTTATTCCTTGGTACATACATTTTCTCTTCCTTCAACACTAACTTTCCCTCAATATGCCACTCACTTCCTTGTAACTCCTTCGCTTTTGCCTTTTTTATCTTCTTTACTATTCTAACTATATCTTTGTCTCTACTCCTAGCTTTTTTTATTTTTTATAATATATCTACTTCTGGTCCTTCTATAATTACTTCTTCTAACCTACGAAACCAATTGTCTTTAATAATTATTTGATTGTCATTATCATTTTCTACTCCTACTTTCCAGTCTGATCTCCTACTGAGTCCATCTGCTTTTCCCATTTTTGTTCCTGAAACATGCTTTAATGTGAAATCAGATCTAGACAGATATAAAGCCCATCAAGCTTGTCTCCAATTCAATTTCTATGCCTTCATAAAATATTTCAAGTTCTTGTGGTCTGTCCAGATCTTGAACTTGAAATGTGTACCTTTCAGCAAATGCCTCCAGGCTTCCAACCCTCTAATAATTGCCAACATCTCTTTGTCATGAATTTCATAATTCCTCTCTGTTTTGTTCAATGATTTGGAAAGGAATGCCACCAGTCTCCATAATTTATCCTCACACTCCATTGACAATACTCCTCTAGTTGCATAATCGGACGCATCTACCTCCATCTGTATTTTCTTGTTAAGATCTGGTGCTGCTAGCACCAGTTCT
Source organism: Leucocoprinus gongylophorus (assembly GCA_022457215.2). Taxonomy (NCBI): domain Eukaryota; kingdom Fungi; phylum Basidiomycota; class Agaricomycetes; order Agaricales; family Agaricaceae; genus Leucocoprinus; species Leucocoprinus gongylophorus. Next base: position 2,013 of record JAJOHK020001157.1, on the reverse strand, counting down.
TCTGTAAACCTCTTCTTCAATTCTCTGAATACTCTTTTCTGCTTCTTGGTCTATTCTCACTTCTTATCCTTTTTTACCATATCGTGTAGCGGCCTAGCTATTGACGTAAAGCCCTCAATGAATCGGCAGTAATAATTTGCCAATCCTAAAAACTTCTGCATATCTTTGACACACTTTGGTGTCAGCCACTCCAACATTTCCTTCACTTTTTCCTTTTCCATCTTAATCCCCTCCAGTTCTATTACTACTCCCAAAAATCCTATCTCTCTAACCTTTCATTTGCACTTCTCTGGTTTCACATATAGATTATTTTCTTCTAGTCTCCTAATAACCTCTGCCACTATTTTGTCATGTCTCTCCTCTGTCTCTGTTCCAATTATTACATCATCAATAAAAGCAGCTACTTTTCCCATATTGATAAGATCTTTTAGCAACTCATTCATCATAGCTTGAAAGGTTGCTGGCAAGTTAGTCAATCCAAAAAACATCACTGTAGGTTCAAATGACCCTTCTGGTATCATAAATGTAGCTTTCCACTCATCTCCCTTCTTAATCCTTACATTATTGTAGCCCCACCTCAAGTCCATCTTCATAAACACCTTCTTTGTCCCAATATGTTATGATTCAAGACTCAAAGTGTTAAGTCAAGAAACAACTCTTGTATTGGAGTGACATAAGAGAACTCGATAGAGATCTCTTTACAAAGTAGTCTACCTTATATACTACTACCCATGGTCCGTGCTAGCTACTATGCACCCTACCCTAAATTACCATGAGTAAAACATGAGGCTAGTATATATTGTCCATGCTGTATGACGTCACTTTGTTCCAGAACCTTCTACTCCCTTCTCCTTAGTCTTGTGATCAGTCTTATAACTACGCCATCAACTTGTGACTGATGTGACAGCATGACTGATAACCCTAACCCAAGTTGTTCAAAAAATAAAATGAATAGAAATTAAAAGACAAAGAAAAATAAAATGAAAGAGAGAAAATAAAAATGAAGTCTACTGTCAACGATCTTGATATTACCCCCCTCTTAAGGTTTCTCCTCCGGAGAAACTCTCCAGTCTCTTCTCCTTATTTTTTTGTTTTCTTCCTTCATCTGTTCTTCCACTCTTCTCAAATGCTCGCTTTTGTCGATCTTCCTATCCTCTTTCCACCTTTTCCAACTCTTTTCTAATTTATCTAAATATTCCTCCTCAAACCTTCGATCATCCCACCCATACAACAACTTCACCGTATACTTCCCTGGTAATTACATTCTTTTGTACTCTCCCTCCTCCTCTACTTGTTGTCTTACTACTACTTCTCCCTGTTCGAACTCTTCAATCAACTTTTCTGCATTTTTCAAGTTTTCTTTCCTCTCCCAAGTATTGCCTTCTGCTGTAAATCTTTTCCGCCTTATCAAGTACTTCTCTACTCCTCTTATTTTTATCTTGTTCAATACTTTTTCTACCTCCCACTCTTCAACTCTCTCCACTTCTATTGGTTTTCCTTCTTCTTTCTTTTGTCCCTTCATCTGCTCCTTATATCTTACTATCCGGCTAACATTTACTACCGGATGGATCCTCATTGAACTTGGCAATTGCAACTTTACCACATTCGACGACACTACTTTCTCTATCACATAAGGCCCCACATACCTCTCCGTCAACTTCTTGCTTGGTCTCTCTTTGAACACTAAGTCTTTAGTGCTCAATAGTACACTATCTCCCTTCTTCCATACTTTGGTCTCCCTCCTTCCTCTATCCGCATACCTCTTCATCTCTTCCTGTGTCTTTCTTAATGCTGCCCCTGCCTCCTCTTGTACTTTCTTTATTCTCTTGTCATATGCAAGTTCCACCTATCCGGAAAACTACATCCCCGCGGTGATGCCACCTCCAAACCATACAAGCCCGCCTTCCACGGCGGCCACCTTTCTCGCAACACGTCTCATGGCGGTGCTGCAACCTTCCGGATATTCCGTCTTCCATGGCGGAGATACTCCTATTCAACTCAGTCTTCCATGAC
>JAJOHK020001156.1:0-15515 GCA_022457215.2 Leucocoprinus gongylophorus | reverse complement strand
TAATGTTTCTTCAGTTGTTGTTACAAAATGTGTTATTTTTCACAACCTGTTGCAGACTACTAGAATTGCATCTTTTTCAGCTACTAACAGTAATTTCATGATGAAGTCCACTGTCAAATATATCTATGGTTTCTCTAGTACTTCACTCAACTTTAACTTTTCTGCAGATATTTCCATTCTATTTTTTATTCTTTGACATCTATCACAACCCTCTATATATCTTTCTATATCTCTTGTCACTCTTGGCCACCAGTAATTCCTCATACAACTGAATTATTTCTATTCTTAATGCTTCATCCCTCAGCATATACACTTTTCTTTCCTTTAATACCAGATCATTTTCTATCTGCCATTCTTTTCCTCATAACTTCTTTACTTCTGCCTTCTTTATCTTCTCTACTACTCTAACTACTTCTTTGTCCTTACCCCTAGCTATTTTTATTTTTTCTAATATTTCTACTTTGGGTTCTTCTATTACTACTTTGGATAAACTATAAATCCAATAATTCTTAATAAATATTTGATTCTTACTGTCCTTTTCTATGCCCACTTTCCAATCTGGCCTCCTACTTAATCCATCTGTCTTTCCTATTTATGCTTGGTACATGTTTTAAGGTAAAGTCAAATCTTGATAGATACAATACTTATCTTACTTGTTTTCTGTTCAACTTTTGTGCTTTCATGAAATATTCTAAATTCTTGTAGTTTATCCAGATCTCAAACTTGAATTTAGCATCTTCTAACAAGTGCCTCCAATTTTCCAACCCTCTCACAACCACTAACATTTCTTTATTATAAATCTCATAGTTTCTCTCTATTTCATTTAGAGATTTTGAAAGAAATACTGTAGGTCTTTATCTTTCATTTTTACACTCTATAGATAATACCCTCCATTGTATAATTTGACACATCTACTTTTATTCTCATTTTTTTTGTCTAGATCTGGTGCTGCTAACACTAGTTCTTTTGTAAATTATTTCTTCAACTCTTAGAATGCTTTCTCCTACCTCTCCATCCATTTCCACTCCTGATTCTTTCTCACTATATCATGCAAAAGCCTAGCTATCACTGTGAAATCTTTAATAAACTAACAATAATAGTTTGCCAGTCCTAAAAACTTCTGTATATCCTTGACTCCTTTTAGAGTTGACTAGTCTAATATTAATTCTCTTTAGTCTTATTACTACTTCTAAGAATTCTACTTCTCTAACCTTCCACTTGTATTTTTCCAGTTTTATATATAAATTATCCTCTGCCAACTTTCTTACTACTTCTTCTACTATTTTATTATGTCTCTCCTCTGTCTCTATTCCCACTATTACATTGTCAATAAAACTCACTACTTTTCCAGTATTAATGAGATCCTGGAGGATTTTGTTCATTATAGTCTGAAATGTCACTAGTGAATTTGTAAGTTCAAAGAACATCACTGTTAGCTCAAATAATCCTTCTGGTATAGTAAACACCACCTTCCACTCATCTTCCTTCTTTATCCATACATTATTATATCCCCATCATAAATCTAATTTAGTAAATATCTTCTTTGTACCTATGTTTTCTACAATATCTAAAGTTAAGAATAAGGGATAATTGTTCTTAATTGTCCATTTGTTAAGGTATCCATAGTCTTGGACTGTTTACTTTTTCCCATCCTTCTTTCTTACAAAGAACACTAATGTTATTTGAGGCAACTTTGAGAGTTTAATATATTCTTTCCTCAATTATTTGGATATAAATTTATGCACCTCCTCTCTTTCCTCTCTTAATAATGGATATACATTTCTCTTTCTTGGTACAAACCCTTCTTTCATCTTGATAGCATAATTCTATAACTTTCTTATAAACATCCTTTTACTAGCTTTCTTGCCAACAATGTGAATCCATTTATAAAATTGTTCTGGGACTAGCCTTTTCACTTTCTCTTCTAACTTTGCTATCTCTTTTTCTTTATCCTAAATTTTTCACTCTTCTGCTATTTTCTTTACTTTCATTGTTCTTCTTCTTTTTAGGTTTTTATTTTCTTTCCTCTTTCATTCATTCTTCTCTCATTTTTTCCCCTTCTTCTTCTTCTGTTCTTTCTTCTTTTGTTTTTCCTATCCTAATTTTTCCTGCTTTGATCTCCACTGCTTTCCATACTCTTCAGAGCACCTTATTATCTTCACTTCTTCTATTCTCCAATTAATCTCAGGATTATAGTAAGCAAGCCACAGCATTCCCAAAATTATGTTCCACTTTTATTCCCTAATCACATTAATCTCCATCCTTTCTTTATGTCCCTAATAATAAATATTGACTTCTACTATAGGTTCTTCTTTATTAAAAGTCCCATCTATATTTCTCACATAAATTAGTCTTTCTATTTTCTTTAATTTAAATTCCTGCTTTCTTGCAAACTCCAAACTCATCACTAGTCCTGTTATCCCACTATCCAATAATGCTTCCATTGTTATACCTTCCTATGTATCAACTCTCTCAAGCCCAATTTTCACCATTATTTCTCTTAGTATGTTTCTATTATTTAGATTGCAGCAGAATATATTTTCCACTACTCTAAAGAACATTACAAACCTATTATTACTAAGATCTAATTGAGGATTATTAGATCTCCTTCCTTATTTAAATTACTCTGTCTATTATCTCTATTTCCATATTTTAGTCTTCTACTCTCTCTAATTCTGTCTCTAATTCACCTGGTTCTACAATTTCTTGTTATATGACCAAAATTCCTACAGTTGTAATAGTTCCTATTCTCCTTCTCTACCTCTATAGTATATAGGTTATATTGTAGTACAAACTCTGCCTACTGATTTGGATATACTATTATTATTTTTGTTCTTTTAATACCTTCTATTAGAGCAGGTTTTATTTAAACCTGCTATTGAGGGGCCTCTTGTCTCTTCAGTCAAACTTGAAGCTGTAACAACTATTGCTGTTGTACTCCCTAATTGTTCAACTTTGGAGCCTGTAGCCTCTACTCTTGTCTACTCTTTAGCCTCTCTTCTTCTTTTCTACTTTCTCTTTAGTTTCTATCCAATGTTATAGCTTTATTGTACTATTGTTCAATAGAGGCAGGTTACTGTTCTGACTTCATGAGTTTTCAGCATATATTTTCATTCATTTCTTTCTTAAACTCTTCTACTAAAGGAATTTCTTCATATTTACTTTCTCTTGCTATTCTTTTCAACTCCTAAATAAATTCTTCCATCATTTTTCCTTTTTACTTGAACCCCTCCAGCTCTGTTACTTTAACTGTTTCTTTATCTCTTTCTCTAAATTCTTTTTTGATATCTGCTAAAAATTTCCCTACTATCTTATATTCTAATAACTTTACTTTCAAATCTTTCAAAATATTCTCCTTCCAAACATCTGCCAATTCTCCTTGTATATATGACAGTATCTATTGAATCTATTTCTCTACTACTTTTCCTTTTATCTTCATTCTAATATATAGTTTGTATATTATTAGGATTGATACCTCATAAATGCAATATAGACTGGGATCAAGGGTAATAACAATATGATTGGCTGTGCCACAATAGTCTCAGTCAGCACCTTATTGTTATGAACTTAAATCCTTTGAGTTGGATAAAAGCATAACTCTTGTATTAGAGTAATATAAGAGAACTCGATAGAGAGCTCTTTACAAAATAGTCTATCTTATATACTCCTACAGATGGTCTGTGCTAGGTACTGTGTATTCTACCCTAAATGACCATGTGTCAAGCATGAGGCCAACATATGGTGTCCATATTGTATGATGTTATTTTGTTCCAAAACCTTCTACTCCCTTCTCTCAAGTTCTGTAATTAATGTTGTGACCACACCATCAGATGTGACTGATATGACAGTGTGACCAATCACTTCTAACCCTAAACCCAGAGTTCTAAAAATAGAAAAATGAAAAATAAATAAAAATAAAAAATAAAAATGACAAAGAAAATAAAGGGAAACTAAGTCTACTTTCTACATTCTTGACATTTATGTAGTAGGTACCATATCCTTACTTCATCCTCATATTATATGACTCTGTTTGCCTCATTACTATGGACTTTATCCTCATGGCTGTATTATATATATAGTATAGATATATTTCTATATCCTTATACTTTACTACTTGATATATTCCTCTTACTTTCTCTCAAGTCTTTGCCTAAGTGCAACCTGAGCTCCAAAGCTAAGGTCATAATATTTGGTAAAGCATTATCGAGCTCATCTTGCAAAAGGAGAGATATATAGTGGTTAGTCCATAGACAAATTAGACAAAGCTACTACTGGACAATAAATAAAACATGTGTAGTATAAACTACAAGAAGAACCAAGACGAGTTTAAGATAAATAGACAATATTGAGACACTGTCAGAAAGACTAGAATCACAAACAAAGTCTCAGAAGAAATATATGAACAATCAGATAAAGAAATGTCTGTATCACCAGTACTAGCAATAATAAATAACAATGAATAGGCTGTTATGCCTAAGAACATGGTCCCAGATCCAGGATAGTTCAATGGAGACAGAACAAAATTTAAAGACTAGTGGAGAGAAATTCAATTATTTCTCAAAAGTAATAGGGTCATAGAGACTAATGATAGTATTACAGCAATTCTAGCTCACCTCAGAGAAGATATAGTATTGTAGCAACCACTAAACACAAAGTTTAATAGCTATACAAGCAAGTAAAGCTCTCAGTAGACAATCAAGTGGGGAAAATCACAAGAGAACTTGACAAGGAGTCTCTGCTAAATTAGAGTCCTATATATACAAAGTACACATGGTCCATGCTACTACCTTATGTCCACCTCATTTCCTACTTAAGACTACTATGTTGTGTATATGTGCCCTGACATCATCTTCCAGACTCTTCCACTATATTCTAGGCTTATGATGTCACATCATGTGACATGTCATGTGACTGTAGTGTCATGTGCCTCTTCATTGTCCAAAAGAAAAAGAAAAGAAAAGAAAAAGAAAATCAATATAAAATCAGAAAAATAAATAAAAATAAAAATAAACATTGTTAGTGTTCAAGCGTTCCATAACATATAGTAGGTATTTATGCCTAGAGAAAGCTAGACAAACTAGACAAAGAATTAGGAATCCAAGAATAAGAAGAATTCATTAAAGAGATCAAGACTATGTTCAGCAACAAGACAAAGATAGCAGATGCTGAATGGAAGATCAAGATCTTTAAACAAGGAAAACAAAATACAGTAGACTTCATGATAGAGTTCAAGACCTTAGCTATAAAGACAGATATAGATAAGCTATATACCATCTTTTTATTAAAGAAGAATGTATAATCCAATATTATCAAGATAATATTAGGATACCCACCTATTGCAGCACCAGAGTCACTTAAGGAGTGGAAGATAGTGATCATCTCAGTTGGACAAGAATATAAATCCACAGAAGGAAGACATAACTACAAGATAGAAACAAGAATAATATATAGAGGAAGAGAACAACCTATGAATATAGGAAAGTCCAACAATAATTTCAAAGATGGAAAACCAAAGTACCTCAATTGCAACAAGTATGGCCATATGGCCAAAGAATGCTGGAAGAGAAAAGAGAAGGAAGCTTAGAAATGTTTCAAATGTAACAAAGAAGGGTATATTGCTAAGAATTGCAAAGAAAAGTAATCAATGAAGAAATGAAAGATTCAAAAAGAATTGGATGATGAAGACAACAAAGAGGAATATAAGAAACAGAGTTTTGGAGAAGATCTCAAGTAGACACAGTACAAAAGACCTTTGTTACAAACTTAAGACCTTAGAGTTAGTCAAAAGAAAGAACCTTATATAGGATTTACACAAGAAAACTCAATAGAGAACTCTTTACAGGATTGTCTACCTTTTATACTAAAGGCACATGGTCCATGCTATGTACTCCTAGCCTACCCTAAACAGTCATATGTATACCTCAAAACTAACATGTATTATATACATTATATGATATTATTTTTCTAGCACCTTCTACATCTTTCTTCTTGTGTCACATGACTAACCCTAACATTAAGTTCTATAAATGGAAAAATATGAAAAATAAATCTAAAATAAAATAAAATAAAATAAGAAGATGAGAAAAAACTAAGTTCACTTCTTACAATCTTGACATTACCTTCTCTTCAAGGTTTCTTCTCTAGAGAAACTGACTTCCATTTTCACCAGTTCCTCTCCAACTTTCTCAGATACTCCTCTTCAAACTTTCTGTCATCCCATCCATATAACATCTTTGCTGTATATTTTCTTAGTAATTCTTTCCTTCTAAAATTCTTCTTTTCTATCATATCTAACTTCTCTTGCCTTTTCATCTCTGCATTCATCTTCCCTTCAAATTTTTTCAATGCCCCTCTTGTATTTCCTAAATCCTCTCTCTTTTCCTATATATCATACTCCACTGTAAACCCCTTTTATCTTATCAAGTACTTTTCCATTCTTTTTATTTTTCTCTTATTTAAGATTTTTTCTACTTTCCATTCCTCCACTCCTTCTACTTCAATTGGTTTACCCTCTTACTTTTTCTGTCCCCCTACTTGCTCCTTATATCATACTATCTGACTGACATTCATAACTGGATGAATCCTCATCAAGGTTAGTAGTTGTAATTTAACCACATTGGTGAATACTACTTCCTCAATTGTATATGGACCTACATATTGGTCCACTAGTTTTCTTACTGGTTGTTCCTTGAATACCAAGTCCTTCATACTCAACATTACTCTATCTCCCTTCTTCCAATTTTCTACCTCTTTTCTTCCTCTATCTGCTTGTCTTTTCATATTCTCTTGTGCTTTCTTCAATGCTGCTCCTGCCTCCTCTTACACCTTTTTCATTCTTTCTACAAACTCTGTTGCCTTTTCTACTTTTTCTTTTTTCCTTATATCCCCTCCCATTCTCAATTCTCTACTATAATTCACCATAAATAGAGACACTTTTGTTGCCAAATGTACTTTGTTGTTTACTATGAACTCTGCTGATGCTAACCATTCGGGCCAGTTCTTTTGCCTATGGTCTACAAAGAACTGGAGATACTGTTCCAACTTCTGATTTATTTGTTTTGTCTGTTCATCTGTTTGTGAATAGAAAGCAGTCGACAATCTCATCTCAATACCTAACATTCTATTCAACTTCTTAATTAACTTCACTGTGAACTGTGGTCCTCTATCTGATACCATGCTCTCTGGCAATTTATGCAACTTCCATATATTGTTCCTAAACAACCTTGCCAATCCTTCTGCTGATGTTTACTCTGTAGTTGCCACAAAATGTGTCATTTTTGACAACCGATCACAGACTACCAGAATTATATCTTTTCTGGCTACTATTGGTAACTTTGTGATGAAATCTACCATTAGATGAGTCTATGATGTCTCCAGCACTTCACTTAACTTCAACTTTCCTACCATCTTCTCCATCCTATTCTTCATCCTCTAGCATATATTGCACCTTTCCATATATCTTTCTACATCTCTCATTACCCCTGGTCACCAATAGTTTCTAGTAACCAATTCTACCATCTTCCATTGACCTCCATATCCTGCTGCTAGTACATCATGATGTAACTGGATAATTTCTATTCTTAACTTTTCATCCTTTGGCACATACATCTTTCCCTTCTTCAATACTAAATCTTCTTCTATCTGCCACTCATTTCCCTGTAGTTTCTTTAATTTTGCCTTCTTCATCTCTTCTACTACTCTAACTATATCTTTGTCCTTACTCCTAGCTTTTTTTATCTTTTCTATTATTTCTACTTTGGGTCTTTCTATTACTACTTCTTCTAATCTACAAATCCAATTGTCTTTTATAAATACTTGATTGTTGTTGTCATTCTCTACTTCTACTTTCCAGTCTAGTTGTCTACTAAGTCTATCAGCCTTTTCTATTTTTATACCTGGGACATGTTTTAAAGTAAAGTCAAATCTTGACAGATATAACACCCATCAAGCTTGCCTGTGATTCAACTTCTATGCCTTCATAAAATATTCCAGGTTTTTATGATCTGTTCAGATCTCGAACTTGAAATATATGCCTTCTAACAAGCACCTCCAATTTTCTAATTCTCACATTCTATAGATAAAACCCCTTCTGTAGCATAATCCAATGTATCAACTTTCATTCTCATTTTTTTGTTTATACCTGGTGCTACTAATACCAGCTCTTTTGTAAATCGTTCCTTCAATTTTTTGAATGCCTCTTCTTGTTTTTCTGTACAATTCCATTTCTGATCTTTCTTTATCAGATCATGCAGAGGTTTGGCTATTGATACAAATTCTTCAATAAATTGGTGGTAATAATTTGCCAATTTTAAGAATTTATGTATATCTTTGACATACTTTGGTGTTGGCCATTCCAATACTCCCTTCATCTTTTCTTTCTCTATCTTGATTCCTTCCAGCCCAATCACTATCCCCAAGAATCCTATTTCTCTCACCTTCCACTTACACTTATCTGGTTTCACATACAGGTCGTTCTCTTCCAATCTTTTGATTACCTCCACTATCAACTCATCATATCCCTCTTTGTCTTCTGTCCTTACTGTTATATTATCTATGAATACTGCTACTTTTCCTGTATTGATTAAATCCCTTAGTAACTTATTCATCATAGCCTGAAATGTGGCTAGTGAATTTGTTAACCCAAAAAACATCACAGTGGGTTCAAAAAATTCTTCAGGTGTTATAAATACAGCCTTCCACTCATCTCCCTCCTTAATTCTCACATTATTGTATTCCCATCTCAAATTCATTTTCATAAACACCTTCTTGATACCAATGTTCTTGATCATATCTGAAATTAATGGTAATGGATCATTATTCTTTACCATATACTCATTTAGATATCAATAGTCTTGCACCATTCTCTTCTTCCCATCCTTTTTGCCTACAAAGAACACTGGCACCATTTGAGGTGACTTTGAGGGTCTAATATACCCTTTTCTTAACTGTTCCTTGATAAATTCTTGCACTTCTTCTCTTTTTTCTCTTGACAATGGATATACTTTTTCTTTTCTCAGTATAAATCTCTCCTTCATATCTATTGCATGATCCCAAATTTTTCTTGCAGATACCCTCTCCAACTATTTTTTGCCGAAGACCTTAATCTACTTATGAAATTTTTCTGGAACCAGTTTTTTAGCTTCAGCTTTCAACTTTGCCATCTCCTCTTCTTCATCTCAAATCTCCTATTCTTCCGCTACCTTCTTTACTTCTACTATTTTTCCCTTTTTTTGCTTCTTCTTTTCCTCTCTTTTTTCTTGTTTCTTTCCTGCTTCCTCCTTTGCCTCCTCCTCCTTCTGTTTCTGCTACTCTGATTTTCTCTGTATCAGCCTCTACTATTTTCCACACTCTTCTAGGCATCTTGTCATATTTATCTCTCCCATCTTCCAATCTATTTCTGAACTATAGTGAGCTAGCCATGGTATTTCCAAAATCACCATCCATTTTTGCCCTCCAATAACATTGATTTCAGTCCTCTCCCTATGTCCCTGATAGTAGATATTTACTTCTACTGTGTGTTTTATTAGTCCCTCCTTACTGAGTGAACCATCCACATTTTTTACATGTATTGGTCTCTTCAATTTGAACCCTTATTTCCTAGCAAACTCTGAGCTCATGACCAATCCAGTTGCCCCACTATCTAATAATACCTCTACCATTACCCCTTCTTGTGTATCAATTCTCTCCAATCCTATTTTCACTGTGACCTCTCTTAATGATCCTCCTGTTGACTTCCTTATATCTACTTCCTTCTTACTTCTCTCTGATTCTGGTGTACCAACTTGTATTTCTCTAGCTAGTACATTAAATTTGTTATAAGAATCTAGTTGAGGGACTCTATATTCTCCACCTCTTTTAAATTGTTCAATTGTTCCTGATTTCTCTCTCTTCCCCATTGCTCATACTCCACTCTTCTTCCTTCTCCTACTCTTCCTCTCTGCCCCCTATTTCTACAATGTCGGGCTATATGCCCAAATCCTCCACAAGCATAGTAGTTTCTCCCTTTGTTGATCTCCATTGCATAAGGGTCTCTTCTTGGAGGCCTTATTGCCTGTTCCTGCTTCTGTCCTCTCATTACTACCGCATTCATCTTCTCAACTCCCTCTATTAGAGTGGGCTCTGTTATCACCTGCTGAGGCAGTATTTCTTGTCTCCTCTGCTACACTAAAGGTTATGGTATTATCTATCTCTGCTTCTGTTGTTTAGGAGCAGCTCCTCTCTTTACTCATTATTCCTTTAGTCTTTCTTCCTCCCTTCTACTCTCCTTCTAATTTCAATCTAGGGCCATTGCCCTCCTGAACTATTGTTCAATTGAGCCTGGTTGGTTTTCTGTTTCTATCAACTTCCTCCTAATTACTCTGTTCATCCTCCTTTTAAACTCTTCGATCAAGAGACATCCCTTATATCCACTGCTCCTTGCTACCCTCTTAAAATCTTGAACAAACTCCTCCATCATCTTTTCTCCTTGCTCCAACTTCTTCAACTCTACTACTTTTACTGACTCTTCCTCCCCTCTTCTAAACTCTTTCTTTATTGCCATCAAAAATTCCCCCACTGACTCATATTCTATTACTCATTCTTCTAAATCTTCCAATATGTTCTTCTTCTAGATATCAGCCAATTCTCCCTATACATGTGATAACATCCACTGCACCTGTTCTTCTACTGTTACTCCTGCTAACTTATTCCTTATATATAACTTACACCTTGTAACAAAACCTGAAACCTTTGATGAGATCCCATCAAGCAATTGTGACAAAGCTACATTCAAATTAGCTATTCTTTCTGGTCCTTCCATAACTTCTCTTCCTACTACTGCTCCTCCTTCTAACAAAGCTTGTATTTAAGCCTGCTGTATTACAAGCTGTTCTTGTAACTGCCTAATAATGGCAGGGTAGTTGTGTTAACTCATTCTGAAAGTTGGTAGTGGTGGTATGGTTAGAGGAACAGTGGAACCTATGCTAGTTTCACTCTCCAATTCATATTCTGGAGATGAAATCTCAGTAGGTAATAGCAAGCACTCTTCTTGTCCTACCTACACTGTCTACTGACTACTTCAACTACTGACTACTAATCTATATCCCAATTTTGGTCTAAGAAGACCATTTTCCTCTAAGCTACATCTTAAGGATTACAGCTATTCCTCTGTATGGACAGATCACAAGGGAACCTGTAGTATAAGGCTGATACTAGAAAAAAGTATAGAGCACATTCACAAAAGGTGATATATCTGAAGTACACTAGTAGGCTTTAATATAATCAAACAGCTAGACTTCTCTTACCTAACTAGTATACCCCTTGAGCTTAGTGTCTATTTATTCTTCTTAACTTTGGGTGTATTACCTATGGTCAAGGATGAAAAGAGAATAAGAGAGAAAGAGCTCAGTGTTTGAGCAGTTTCAGAATATGGTATCGAGTTCTAATATTATGAACTTAAGACCTTAGGATTGGTCAAAAGAAAGAACCTTGTATAGAGTTTACACAAGAGAACTCAATAGAGGACTCTTTACAGGATTGTCTACCTTTTATACTAAAGACACATGGTCTGTGTTATGTATTCCTAGCCTACCCCAAACAGTCATATGTATATCTTAAGACTAACATGTATTATGCATGTTATATGATATCTTTCTAGTACCTTCTATGCCTTTCTTCTTGTGTTACATGACTAACCCTAATCCTAAGTTCTATAAATAGAAAAATATGAAAAATAAAATAAAATAAGAAAATAAGAAAAAACTAAGTCTACTTCTTATGATCTTGACAATATTATCTGTAAATTCTCAAAATAAATATATTATTCCAAATTGATGGAGTAACATGGAAAGAGAATTATGTGAAGACAAAGAATAGAAAAAACCTCAAAGTTAAAATACTGGTGAATTCCAGATGCATACATATAAGAATTGACAAACAGCTAGTCAAGGAAAAAAGAATACAGATAAAGCCAATAAACTTCTCATTCAAAGTTTTTAACATGGACAGAACAAAGAACAGAGAGGTGACCAAGGTGGCACCTCTATAAATAGAAATCAATGGACACAAGGAGTAGTTGGAAGCTACAGTAACAGATTTAAATAGAATAGACATGTTTCTAGGACATGACTGGTTGGTCAAGCACAACCCAGAAGTCAACTGGAAAAATGGAACAATAAAGTTTATAAAATATCCAGAAAGCTGCAAAATAAAGCATTAAGATATCAAGTTTAAAACCAAAAGAATACAGGCAATGGAAACCAAAGAACAGGATAATAGTAAAATTGGAAAAGAACTAGACAAGACAAACCCAGAGGATTTACTGGAGTATATTCAACCATTTACTCATCTATTCAATAAGAAGAAATTTGAGAAACTACTGGAATGACAAGAATGGGATCATGAGATAAACCTGATGGAAGAAGCTCCAAGAGAGTTAAATACAAAGGCATATACAATGACATTGAAAGAAAAAAAAGCACTAAACCAATGGCTGGACAAACAATTGAAAGCTGGTTTAATCATAGAATCAAAGTCAAGATATATGGCACCATGTTTTTACATTCCAAAGAAAGATGATTCATTATGGCTGGTTCAGAACTATAGAAAACTCAATCAAGTCATGATAAAAGACAAGATGCCACTACCTTTAATTGGAGAAGTAATTGACAAGTTAAAAGAGGCCAAATACTTCAACAAACTTGATCTTATCTGGAGGTACAACAATGTTCAGATTAAAGAAGACAACAAATGGAAGGTAGCTTGTCTGACAAACAAAGGATTATTCAAACCACAAGTGATGTATTTTGGACTACACAACTCACCAGAAATATTTCAAAGAATGATGAACAGTATTTTCCAGGAATTACTCCACAAAGGAGTATTGGCAAATTATATGGATGATTTCATTATACTGGCCAAGACAATGAAGGAACTCAAAGAATGAATAATTAGGTTTTTGAAGATTGTAGAAAAACACAACTTCAATATGGAGGAAATCCCAATATTGGAGGTAATAGTTGGCAAAAGACAAGTACAGATAGAACAAGACAAGATCAAGGCAGTCAAAGAATGGAAAATACCAACAAAAATCAAAGAAGTGGAAAGCTTCTTGGAATTTGTGAATTTCTATTGGAGGTTTATTCAGAACTTCAGTCATATAGCAAAGCCATTAAACAACCTGAAAGGAAAGAAGAAATGGGAATGGAAATGGGAAGAAGAACATCAACAGGCTTTCCAGGAGTTAAAGAACAAGATTACAAGTCAACTGGTACTCTTTCTTCTAAAAAGAGAAGGAAAATTTAGAGTAGAAACAGATATCTCAGGACATACCATTGGAGGAGTATTATCTCAAGAACAGGAAGGAAAATGGAAACTGATAGTCTTCCTATATAGGACAATGCAACAAGCAGAAAGGAATTATGAAATCTATGACAAAGAGCTATTGGCAATTGTAGAAGCCTTAGCAAAGTGGAGACAATATCTACTGAATGCAATGGAACCATTTGAAATCTGGACAGATCATGAAAACCTCAAGTATTTCAGAGAGCCCCACAAGTTAAATAGAAGACAGGCCAGATAGTATCTAAAGACTACAATTTCATTCTATGGCATATACCTGGAAAAACAAATACAAAGACAGATATTCTATCATGGAAGAATCAAATAGATATATGGAAAGACAACAAGGATATTCAGATGCTCAAGGAAGAACTGTGAACAAGGAGAACAACAGCAGAGATAATAATGTTAAAGAGAAACAAGATGATAGAAAATTTAGATCTATTAGAAAAAATATGAAGAAATAATATGAAGAAACACAAAGTGGAACAGGAGTTAAAGAAAGGAGATGGTCTAGTCTAGGAGCAAGATGGAATAATCTACATGGATGGATGGATGTATATTCCAAACAACAGAAAGATCAAAGAATGAATTTTACAAGAAAACTATAATTCTGTAGATGTAGGTCATTTAGGACAATAACAGATGATAGAACTGGTCAAAAGAAACTATTGGTGGCCTAGACTCAAAGAGAACATCAAAAAATATGTGCAAGGTTGTATAAAATACCAACAGAACAAAGTCCAGCATTAACAAAAACTAGAAGAACTTCATCCATTGGAAATATCACAAGGACCATAGTAGGAGATCAGTATTGATATAATTAAACTATTATCCAGATCCAATAGAATGAATGTCATAGTGGTTATAGTAGATTGATTTACAAAGATAATACAATTAAAGGCAACAATAATAAATATCTCTTTAGAAGAAATAGCAAAGATCTATAGGGACGAAATTTGGAAGTTACATAGAATTCCAAAGAAAATTCTCAGTGACAGAGAGCCACAATTTGTATCAAGATTTATAGAAGAGTTAATAAAAGTGTTGGGAACTAAAAGGATACTTTTAATAACATATCATCCACAATCAGACAAACAAATGGAAAGGATCAATCAAGAGATAGGAACATTCTTGCAACACTATGTCAATTATTAGCAAGATAACTAGACAGAATGAATAGTAGCAGCAGAATTCCATTACAACAACAAGAAACATGTGGCAACTGGTCAAACACCATTTATTCTAAACTTTGGAAGACATTCTTGGAAAGGAAATCTTGAAATATAAATGGAGATTCCTAAACTAGAAGAATTTCTAATGAAACTATAAAGAAGTTGGAAAGAAGCTATGAAGTCAATAGAAGCAGCTTAAAAGAATATAAAGAAGCAATATGACAAAAAACAAAGGAATCCTCAAGGATTGAAGATTGGAGACAACATGTGGCTGGAGAATAAAAATATCCATTTGAACAGACCCTTTAAGATCATAAAGAAGATTGGTTAAGAAGCATTTCAACTCAAGCTTTCAGAAGGATGGATGATACATGATGTGTTTAATGAAGACCTGCTGACAAGGTACAGGGAACTACATTATCCAGAACAACACATGGAACCAGCACCTCTACCTGCAATTATTAATGATGAAGAAGAATATGAAGTTGAAGAAGTATGGAAGCATAGAAAACAAGGCAGAGAGATGCAATACTTGGTATATTGGAAGAGTTATGGAGACAAACATGACCAATGGATCATGAAATCAGGGTTACCTCATGTAAAAGAGGTGATTGAAGATTATTGGACAAAGATTTCAAGTCAAAACCTATAAAGAAGAGAAGTAAAATCCTACTTTTGACAATTCACAACACTACTCAAATCTTAACAATGTTTTCTTAAATTACCAACAATAACTACATAACTGCACCTATCTCCCTAAACCCCTATATTACTAGAAAATTAAACAACATGGATAAAGCTCAAGTATTCAAGAATAAATGGAATGACTGGACAAGAATTTACCACAAAACATTGAAGGGTTTGGAGACAATGATTGATGTGCAAAAGCAAGTATGGGATATAATAAAAATAGCAGAAGAGGCAAATACAACAATTACAGAGATAGAAGAAACCATTCTAAAAACAAGTATCAATAACTGAACTATAAATGCTATGAACATCCTAGGAATATTGAAAGATTTA
>JAJOHK020001155.1:0-15525 GCA_022457215.2 Leucocoprinus gongylophorus | reverse complement strand
TTAAGAATATTAAATCTGAAATCTCAGTCAAATTCATATGCTCTAACAATAAGGGAATTGTGGTAACCTATTAAGTGTGGTTTACACTTGAAGACAAAAGCCCATGGAGTTAGCTTAGAGATATGCAAAGTATAGAAACTCTATGTAATGAGCTTGGTAATGCAAACTTGTCAGAACAACCTTGGTCTCAACTTATATATTGTGCCTCCTACAAGCTGTGTGGTCACAATTTCAGAGGATGGCCTTGTAAGGAGTTATAAAGAGAGGAGTAAAGTGCATTACCATTGATACCAGAGATTTAGCATCAACTTTAGTCAATTATCAGGCTAGCTATTATAAAGTAATTACTAGCCTTAAATATATAAAATAACACAAGGAGTAATTAAAATAGATTTCCAAGTGAATGTTTCAGTAATGAAATACTAAATAGGAGTTCAGATTTGGAGAGAAGAAAACTCTATATAAAGTCTGAGTAATTTTGCAGAGTTTGAAGAAGATAATTAGGCAATAGAAACAGATAAAGATGACTATATATTTTGACTCAAATAAAGCCAAATAACTGTAGAATTTTGATGGAATTAAGTCTACTATAAAATACCAAACCACCAATGAAGTTTT
Source organism: Leucocoprinus gongylophorus (assembly GCA_022457215.2). Taxonomy (NCBI): domain Eukaryota; kingdom Fungi; phylum Basidiomycota; class Agaricomycetes; order Agaricales; family Agaricaceae; genus Leucocoprinus; species Leucocoprinus gongylophorus. The sequence goes on along the minus strand of JAJOHK020001155.1, from coordinate 14,907 downwards.
GGACACAAATAAAGCTAAATAACTATAGGGATTTTATATTATATTGAAGTGAGATATATCTTAGACATGTGTCAGAGTTTGAAATATGACATAACCACTAACAAGGTAGCTACCTTATCAAACCTTAATATTGTGGAGAAATACATTAATAAACTGAATAATATTGACTCAAGCAACATTACAAGCCTGAGGCTTCTACAATAAAAATATTATCTGAAGATATTAGATATTTCTTATCTTGTTGATAATATTAATCTTCCTATCATACTAAATATCATCATGTGGGTAATTAAGATTGCCTATCTCTTCAAAGACACTGTATTAGCTTCTCACCCATATGTTATCAAAGCTTCACTGAAATCAGATATAGCTATAGTATAGGTCAATATCTGGAACTTCCAAAATGATACAAAAGCCAAACAACTCATCAACCAAAGCTTTAACCTAAAATGACACATTACCACTAGTAGAGGTACAAGTATGAATTCTGGTGTTCTGTAACACAAAAATTGCTAAAAGTGGGGCCATATTATATTTGCATGTCATGCATATGGATTAAGATGCCAAAAATGCAATAAACTACACAAACTTGAGCATTACAGTGATATGATATAGTGCTGCAAGGCAAACTTCAGGACAAACCCACTCAGACTTGAGACTAAAAAAGATGAACTATGCACTCATTCATTTAAGTGCACCAACTATAAGGGAGACTACCAGACAGACAGTTACAATTGTCTATTCTGGAAATATAGGTTCAATTGTAAATGACACAACAAGAAGTCACAAGAGCTCAGAGAAATCTGAGCTAACTCAATTTGCTCATCTATGAGCAGAGATAAAATATGATTTCAAAAATCCTAAATATTTTCTCATAAAATGTTTGCAAGAACAGACTTCTAATAGATATTTTACTAGAAAACAATAAAGAGTTTAATATTCTTTTTATTTAGGAACTGTCTTGGTCCATTATTTGCAACATTCCAAGCTTGATATCTGAAGAAGATGAAGAGATTATAAGTGCTCTAAATCATCTGTCTTGGACTATATTTGCAAGAACATCAAACACTAAGAATGAACATCTGAGAGTTCTTATATATATTAATATCAGAATATCAAGGTTATGTTTTTCACTTAGAAAAGATATTTTTAACCTTAGAAACATTAATATCACAAATAAGCTACTCACTGGTTGTGGTACTTGAACTTAGTGGTGTTTCAGAGGTTTAGTATAAGGAGATAATGATAATAGGTGATGAGTAGTATCAACTGATGTAAATCAATATTGTTAAGTCTGAAGTCTAATCCTCAGACACAGAGATATATATACAAAAGAGTAATGGTCTGTGCATAAGCTGTTGCCATCACATGATCAAAACTCATACCTGATAGAAGCTGTCATCTGTCATAGCAGCTGTCAGGCTAATTTTAGAAGATAACTAATTATGTCACTACATTGATATACTTGTATCTCTACCAATATTTATTGCTTTGAGATGTATCATATATTGTTGAGAATGGATTGATGAGCACTTCCCAATGCAATTTCAATCATGTGAATCCATTTAGCCATTCATGAGATATTAGTAGACAAAGCTTTTACAGCTACTGATGGTCTAATATCTCAGTTGTTTGTTGTTGCTTTTGTACATCCCACATATATATAGATAGTGTTGTGGCAACCACTAGTCCAGTAACCAATAGCGGTACTACAAGTAAAGCTCTCAGTAAGTGATCTAGGAAATTCTCTAGTAGAAAAATCATAAAAGAACTTGACAAGGAGTTCCTACTGTATTGCTACCCTATATATGTGGTCCATGCTATGACTACACTTCTACTGTGCATCCTACCCTAAAGTCCATGTGTTATCCATAATCCATGAGTATACCATGTATACACCATGTGGTAGCAATGGGGTTAATATACTCCTTGACATCATTATTTAGACTTTTCTAGACTATAAACTCTTCTAGGCCCTTCTAGACCACTCTAGACTTTATGATAATGTCATGTGACTTCCAGGTTATGTGCCTCTTCTCTCTCTAATTATAGACTAATAAAATAATGTTTTTCCCCTAATATATAAGGAAATATTTTCCTACACTTGTTTGTCTTATAACAGATATCCCTCATTTGGGGCTCTACAGCACAACTTAGTTTGTAGAAATTAGTCCACTAGTTATGGAGATACAAGCTAAATGAAGTTTGTAACAATTAATCTTGTCTCTTTTTTCAACTGTAGTTATTTGTACTTTCTTATTAATGTTTATTCAGATGACTAGCAATCTACATTTAAGTATCTCAAGAATACTAAGGTAAATTTGAATAATGTTCTTATTATGATAGAGGATTTCAACATTAGAAACAATGATTGGAACCCTTTATATGTTATAAGATGAGAGTATGGACAGACTTCAGGTAGGGTTAGAGTTAGGACAGAAATAGGACAGTAGTATTATTATTAGTCTACAATGGGAAAAGGGCACATGACTTGGAATTCATGTGAGATGATGTCATAGGCCTAAAGTGACCTAGAAGAGTCTATAAGTCTAGAAGGGTCTACAAGGCTAAAAGAGCCTAGATGATGATATCAGGGAGTATGTACACCACATTGCTACCACATATAGGACATATGGACATTAGGGCAGGATGCACAGTCTTGCACAGTCACTGTGGAGTAAACATGAGGTAAATGCATTGTTGTAGCATGGACCACCTATAAATAGGGTAGCAATGCAGCAAGGGCTCCTTGTCAAGTTCTCTTGTAATTCCCACTACTAGATAGCCTTCTGTGAGCTTTGCTGAAGTAAGCATACTACAAGTGCCATTCTGGCAAGTGGTTGCTACAATATTATATCCATACCATTCTATATATGCAGATTCTCTAAGGGAGATAGTTGACAGTTTTAACTTAGAGCTTTCTACTCCTATTGATCAAGTTCTGACTTAACATGCTAATAACTCTCAAGATATGAATTCAGTACTTGGTTTTATGTTTTTCTGAGCCAATGTAGAGAAATTCAATAATCACTCTATTTTTCCTAGTCTCTGAGAACTGTTTGATTATGCTCCTTTGGTAGTTTACATTGCTATTGAGAAAGAAAGAGTTCATCCAAGAGAAGAAATAAGCTATTTTCAAAAACAGTGAAGAAGATTAAGTATTTATCAATGAGTTAAGGAAAATAGTAGGCTATATTGACTTGACTAATATTAGCAATCATGAGATACTAGAAGAAATAACTCAAGAATTTACTTCTATCATAAAGGAACTTTAGTATAAGCATTTCAAAAATATTAATATTACTAAACATTCCAAAGCATGATAGAACAATGAATTTATTATGGATCTAACTACATATTGAGCATCTAGAAATAGAACAGACTAAATTAAATATAGAAAAATAGTTAAAATAGCTAAACTGACTCTTTTTGACAAGAAATCACATCAACTAACAAAAGATTATAGGACTTGATAAATTGGGTCAAGAAATACAAGCTACCTACCACAGAAGCTATCAAATTCAACAGATATCCTTGCAATGATTTGAATGATTTATGGCAAGTTCTTTATCTTTTCTATAATACTGTTTAAGACGGAATGATAAATCTTCATCTCTTAGAGAAAATTCTGTCATGCCAATAGATAGAATGGCCTCTTTTTTCCAAAGCTAAACTTATCAATGCTATTAAGAAATACAGCAGTTTATCTACTTCAAATTCAAACTGCATCTTCTAGAATCATCTCAAGTTGTTGGTTGATAATGACAAATATCTTAACTATTTTGTCAATATAGTGAATGCATGCATCAACTTAGGTTATTGGTCTTTTTACTTAAAAAAAGTTAATATCAATCATTATTCTAGAGCTCAATAAACTATTTTATAATACTCTAAAAACTTTTCATCTCATTGTTCTCCTCAACATATTAGAAAAACTCATTGAAAAGGTCTTAAGTGGTAGACTTTAAGCTCATTCTATCACTTCAGAATTCATTCATTTTAATTAAATAGGTAGTATCAAACAGTGTTTAACTACAGATTTTGGTATTTTTCTTACTCATTTCATTTGTATAGATTGGATAAAAAGCCTCCATATGAGCATGCTTGCTTTTGACATTGCTCAGTTCTTTCCTTCTCTAAATTATCAATTTCTTTTGAAGATTTTAGACAAAGTTGGCTTTGACTCAAAATTTTCTTGTTTCTTTTCTGATTTTTTATCTAACAGACAAACTTAATATATGTAGAACTATTTTATCTCCTCTTGTTTTAAAGCTGATATAGGTATAGGTCAGGATTCTACTCTTTCTCCTATTCTTTCTGCTCTTTACATTGCTCCTATTTCCCATATATTCAAAAAAAGAATTAAAATCTTCTTTCCCCTATTCAAGTTTTGACTTTTTCTTTTGTAGATAATAAACTTCTTATCTCTCAAGAAAAAAGTTATGAAAAATCCAATGCAAATTTCTTTAGTAGTTACAATATCATTTTTTCTTTATTTAACCAGTTTGGACTGGTCATTAAACATAATAAATTGGAGGCCTTTTACTTCTCTAGATTGACAAGGTATATTTAGCCTTCTCTTTTAGATCTTAGAATATTAGGAGAACTCTTATTATATCTGAAGGATACATAGTGATACTAGGCTTCTTCTTTAACAAGAAGTTGTCATTTTATTATTATGTTCACTACTATGCCAACAAAGCTCTTTCTACAATAAAAGATATGAAAATGTTAGGAAACTCAAATAGAAGGCTTATCACAAATAAGATACTCACTGGTTGTGATACTTGAACTTAATGGTGTTTCAGAGGTTCAGTATAAGGATGTGATGATGATAGATGATGGAAAGTATCAATAAGAATAGTTGACGTTGTTAAGTCTGAGGTCTAGTCCTCAGACACAGAGGTATATATACAAAAGAGTGATGGTCCGTGCGCAAGCTGTTGCCATCACATGATCAAAACTCGTACCTGATGGGAGCTGTCAGCTGTCATAGCAGCTGTCAGGCTAATTTTAGAAGGTAACTAATTATGTCACTACATTGATATGCTTGTATCTCTACTAATACTTGTCGCTTTGAGACACATTATATATTGTTGAGAATAGATTGATGAGCACTTTTCAATGCAAGTTCAATCATGTGAATCCATCTAGCCATTCATGAGATATTAGCAGACGAAGCTTTTACAGCTACTGATGGCCTGATATCTCAGTTGTTCGTTGTTGCTTTTGTACATCCCGCATATGTGCGGATAGCCCTTATTTAGGGCTTTCCAGCGCAACTTAGTTTGTGAAAATCGGTCCACTGGTTGTGGAGATATAAGCTGAATGAAGTTTGTGACAAGGCTATTTGAAGTACATAAACAACTTCTCTACAGGATGTGTATTCTCCTGATCACACTATATGAATTTTAACTATGGTACTTCAAAGGAGTGCCCCTTTATCAGTCTTTCAAAGAACTAAGAAAAATACAGAGAAGAGCAGCTTTATGGATCACTGGAGCATTTTGAACTTCTCCTACTTAAGGAAGTAGAGTATTGTAGCAACCACTAGTTACAAAGACTAATAGCATTACTAAGATAAACTTAATAAAAAGTATCTTGTGGTAATCACAAAAGAACTTGATAAGGAGTCTTCAATATATTCCTACACTATATATACTAGTACACATAGTTTATGCTAATGATAAATAACCCTATCCTAAAGTCCATATATCTATTATGAGATAAACATGCCATTGACATCTTCTAGTCTCTTCTTCTGGAATCTAGGCTTATAATATTATGTTATATGATGTGTTATGTGACTGTGGTCACATGTCTTTTCATTATTCAGAAAAATAAAAGAAAAGAAAAGAAAAATGTTCAAGTCCAAATACACCATAATATAAAGACTATAGCCAGACTTATATCTATCTACTTTTATCTTGACAAGATCAATAGTTGTCACTATTTATATATTGTGTCCCTTCCTAAACAACATGTGATTAACTCTTTTCTAAATAAACATCACTCTAAGAAGACAGTACCTTATTATATGGCCATAACCTACCTTATGTTTAAACAACATTTAAAAATTAAAAGCTCTATTATAGATACCAACAATCACTTAAACAAAGTATTTTCTTTCTTTGATAGTCTCAATAAAGAACTTTCTCTAGAATTTTGCTTAGTAGATATTTTCTCTAATTTTTTTTCTTTCAGTAAATCAAAAGAATCTTGATGCTATAAATACTTATTAGAATAAACTCAATAATATCTTGGAAGATTCTCTCATTAACCAAAACATGATGCTTATCACTTCAGATACCAGTGTCAAAAATAATATAGCTATCTCAATTTTATATATCTATAGAGGGCAAGAAATTATTGCTAAATTAGTCTTTCACACAATGAACATTACTTCCACCAAAGTTAAACTCTTTGCCATTAGATGTGGTATTAATTGTGCTATTCACTTACAAAATGTTGAACAAATTGTAGTCATAACAGATATCATCTTGGCTGCAAAATGGATTTCTGACACATCTGTATATCTGTACCAATTACATTCCATCATTATATCAAAGAATCTTAGGGATTTCTTCAATAAAAACCCTAATAATTCAATTGACTTCTAGTATTGTCCTAAAAGTATCAAGTAATTATCACAAAATGAACTACTCACTTATTTGTGATATCTGAATCTTAGATGTACTCTTAGAGGTTTAGGAGTGATTCAGAAGTTCAATAATGATGACAATGATGATTCAGATCAATATAAATGATAAAGGATAAAGATTGATGTAAATTGATGTAAAATGATGTTGTTAAGTCTAAGGTCTAATCCTCAGACACAGAGATATATATACAAAAGAGTGATGGTCCATGCACAAGCTGTTGCCATCACATGATCAAAACTCATACCTAATGGGAGCTGTCATCTGTCATAGCAGCTGTCAGACTAATTTTAGAAGATAACTAATTGTGTTACTACATTGATATGCTTGTATCTCTACTAATACTTATCACTTTGAGACATATCATATATCATTGGAAACAGATGAGCACTTTCCAATGCAAGTTTGATTGTGCAAATCCATTCAGCCATTCATGAGATATTAGCAGACAAAGCTTTTACAGCTACTGATGGCCTAATATCTCAGTCATTTGTTGTCACTTTTGTACATCCCATATATATGAGAATAGCCCTCATTTGGGGCTTTCCAGTGCAACTTAGTTTGTGAAAATCAGTCTACTGGTTGTGGAGATACAAGCTGAATGAAGTTTGTGACAGTAGTCTCTATACATTTTGGTTGATAGAAAATTGAAAAATTTACAAATTGATCCCATCTTACCAAGTAAATTATCTTAGAAGTTTAGTAGAAAAAAAAGAATATGACTTATTATCAACAAGTGGCAAATGTATTTCCAAGTATTGGAATATAGTGAAAAGAACTTTATGAACTTATTGTTTCTTTCTCTCTTACTACTATCTTATACAATAGTGTTCAAAAGAGAATTAGAAAATAAATTGATTCCTTTTACTTCTAAGACTCAGTTTTCTACTACTCATAGTACCTATAATAATAGTAGCATAGATATGGAGATAAACATCCTAAGGGGAAGGTGAGCCATTTTAAGTATCAACATCTCCAGAGAAACATTAGCACATTTAAGTATTTCTTCTATCTTATACATTGAAAGAATGGAAGTACAGAACAATGATCTCTCTTGGGTAGACTAAGTTAATGAATTTAACAAATCTCAAGGCTTTTCACTATCTTATGCTAATCCCAAGATAGGGGAGGTCAACACTTGCAACAAGACTAAAATACCTAGCAACATGCCTAATCTACATGGTGAGAGTGTTAATAACTATGGAACAAAAATGTATATTCCTCAAAGACTTGAAACATCTTCTATTTCTTATAGGGGCAAACAACTTGCAGAACTGAACTCTTGGAATAGGGAAGCTCTTTTTTTATCCCTTTTTGGGACAACTGACTTTATCAACATTGATACTAAGAACATCTCAACTTTGTTCTTTTGAATGGCTAATTTTATTTGAAATCGAAAATTGGTAGGTAAGACTGAAAAGGATATTCCTACTATTACAGGATTTGGTCAGGCTGCCTAATTTTTTATCTCATCTATCTATGAAGCAGAATGGAATATGTTAAAAACTAATGATTAGAACAGAACTTTTTGACAAAGTATCTCAGCCAAGTTCACTCCAAAGAACATACATATCAAATCTAACAAGAAAGTAAAGACAAGTAACATAGGTAAGAAGGCTGAAATTTCAAGAATTCCATCTTTTATTCCATTCAGACTCAGTAAGAAAGTTTTGAAAAAATCAAATTTTTTCTAGGAAAAAAATAAAAATTCAACAGAGAGTTCTAATAACAAGAATAGACAATCATATGCACAAGCATTATCTACTGATATCAAAGGAAATTTCCTAACCTTTCTCTAAAGAAAATCAAAAAAGTCTATAAAACTATTAATAAACCAAGGAAAGAAAAGCCAAGAATTAATATAACTATGAAGAGATATTCAAGAAGGTAGATAATTATACCAATGAGTACTGACAATACTTAAAATTTATGTCTTTGTCTGGTAAGCATATTGCTAACATTAATAAGATATTAAAGAACACTAAGTCTGAGGTTATAACTAACTTTGTTTATATGAACTATTGAGAACTCATTATTATGACTAACAAAGTCACATCTCAGTCAGATCTTAATACTATTAAGAGTTACATCAAGAATGTAGACATTATTAATTTGAAGAACATCATGATTTCTTATCTTCCCCAATCTAAATCCTATTTCAAGATTATAGGTATTTCTTATATTATAGAAGGTACTAACATTCTCATTAACTCTAGCATTGTTAAATCTATCATCAAGTCTATATATATTTTTAATGATATATGTTTTCTGTCTAAATCACACATTATCAAAGCATCATCTAAGTCTGACATGACAATCATTTGGGTGGATATATGGGATGTTCAAAGTGGTACAAAAGCTAAATACTTAATTAATAAATGCTTTAATGTTGGCAATTACATTACTACAGTTTGAGAAGTAAACATGAACTTAGGAGTTCTCCAGTGTAAAAATTGCTGAAAATAGGAACATATCACTTTTATGTGCTAAGCACAAGATTCAAGGTGTATTAAGTACAACAGCTCTCACAAAGTCAAGCATGATAGACATTTTGCATAATATTATAAAGCAAACTTTAAGACTAACCTATCTAGATTAGAAACCAAGCAAGATGAACTGTGTTCTCATAGCTTCAAGTATTTGAACTGCAAAGGCAATTATCAAGCTGATTCTAATGTTTGTTCCTTCTGAAAATATTGCTTCAATAAGAAATGGCACACAAAAAAGGATTAGAAGCTTTATAACAATAGAAGCAAGTCAGTTTACCTATGTTGTAGCAACCACTCGTCACTCAAGGACAAATGATCTCACAACAAGCAAAGCTCTCTAGTAGACTATCAAGTAACGAATGGGAAATTACAAGAGAACTCAACAAGGAGCCCTCGCTGCATTGCTCCTCTATTTATATAAATACAAAGTGGTCCGTGCTACAACAATGTGTTTTCCTCATGTCCATTCACCATGCTTCTACCTCATGTCCATTACTCATCCTCCATGTGTCTTCCTTAAGGCCACCATACTTCCTACATGTGCCCTGACGTCATACCTTTAATCTCTGCTGTACATGTGCACACCATGTGTACACCATGAGGAACCCATGTCCCTTGACGTCATCTCCTAACCCTACTCCATCTAGACTCTTCCCGATCCTTCTAGACCCTAAGTCCTTCTAGACTGCTCTAGACTATATCACATGACTTCCAGGTCATGTGCTCTCCTATCCCTTTGTCCGTTGTAGACTAATAGAATACTACCTCTTCCTACCGCTGGTATTCTTGGCATCGTTGCCTCAACCTTTGGTTTCTTCTTCACTATTTCTTCTTCTTTCCCTTTGACCGCATTCCAAAATCTATCCATCCCTTTTCCTCCAAAACTATCTAACCCCTTTCATATATCTTCTTCTACCTTCTTATCTTTACCGAACTCTCTTTCTATCTCTTTCAATATATCTTCTACCTTTTTATCCTTCCATCTATCTTCGAACATCTCATCCACTATTCTCTCCTTCCACTTATCTGTCCGATCTCCTTGGACATATGATACTATCCAACAGATCTTATCTTCCTCTACTTCTTCCTTCATTTTTCTCTCCATATATCTTCTACAATCTTCTACAAATCTTGAGACCTTCAACAAAGTCCCATCAAATACCTGAGGCATCTTAACCTCTTCTTCTATTCCTACTTTCTGCAAGGCCTCCATCTGAGCCTGCATCACTTTTATCTGCTCTTGTCCTGCTCTTGCCATTTCTTCTAACTTCATCTTTTCTTCTTTCTTTCTTTTCTCTTCCTCTAATCTCGTCTTCTCTCTTTCCTTTATCTCTCTTTCTAATCTCATCTTTTCTTCTATCTTCTTTTCTTTCTTTTCTACTTCTATCTCTCTTTCTCTGATTTTACTCTCCATCTCTACCATTCTCTTTACCCTTTTTGCCATTTCTTCTTCTTTCTTCTTTATCTCTTTCTCTTTCTTTTCTATCTCTTTTTCAAACTTCTCTCTAATCTTTACTTCTATCTCTCGTACTTCCTTCTCTCTTATCTCTACTTTCTCTTCTCTTTCCCTCAGCTCTGTCTCTCTTTTATCTTCAACTATCTCTTCTATCACTATCTCTTTCTCTGTTACTATCTCAGCATTTCTCTTTTCTCTTTTCTCTTCTACTATCTTATCTCTCTCTGTCTCTACTCCAATCTTTCTCTTCTCTATTTTCTTCTTCTCACTCTTCTTCTTCTTCTTCTTTTTCTCATCTTTCTCTATCTTCTTTTTTGCTATCTCTTTCTTATCTTCCCTTATCTTATCTCTCTGTATCTTATCTTTCTTCCTCTTTGTCTCTTTATGATCTCTCTTCCTATGCCCCAGCCCTCCACACTCATAACACCGCATCTTCTGCCATACTAGGGTGTATCTCCTCTTCAAGATTTCTCCTCCGGAGAAACCTTGCATCTCTACCTCTCTCTCTACCTCAATCTTTCCTTTCATCTCTTTCTTTATCTCAGGTCATCGTTGACCTTCTTCTCTTTTCTCTTCCTCTGTTTCATCATCTACCTTCTTCTCTCTCTTTTTCTCTTGATCCTTCTTTTGGACCGTTGTCTTCTTCTCTCTTTCTTCTTTCAATATCTCTCTATGATTTTTTCCTACACCACCACTACCTTCTCCTCTCTGCATCACTCTGTCTTTCAATACTTCAAATTTATTCTGGGGCATTGCCAATCCCCTTTTCTCTTCTCCTCTATTCCTGCAGTAACGGGCTATATGCCCAAATATCCCACACACAAAATATCTCCTCTCCCTAATTGCTCTCCTTCTCTTCTTGTCTTTCCTTCTTCTTGCTTCTTCTATCTTCTTCTCTCTCTCTATCTTCTTCTTCTCTATTTTATCTAACTCTCTTCTCCTTTTCTCCCATCTCTCTTTAATCTCTTTCACATCTGCCTTACTCCAATCTTCCAAACTCATCACCAATAATCTTGCCATCTCTAATCTTCTTCAATCTTATCTTCTTCAACAAATCTAGTCTTTCTACGATCTTTCTTTATTATCTTGCTGTCGACCGTTAACAGCAGCAAATGCAATTATTATTACGTTATCTTCTTCTTCCAAAATCTAATCTCTCAAATCTCTTGTCAAATCTATTCTCTCACTGACAATTGTTACCAGCAGCGGTTCTCTTTATTTATTCTCTTGCTGTCGATCAAAACAGCGGCAAACACGATCTTTGTGTTATCAAAAATTTCTCTCTCATCACCTGTCGTTGGCAATAGTATCTCTATCTATCTCTTCCAATCTACTCTCTTCAATACCACTCTCTGTGCTAGTACCCTATCTACTCAACTATCTAATCAAAAACTATTTATCACCCCTAAGAAGGGAATCTCTACTTTAGATGTTCCTTTACTAGGCAACGCCGTTCCTCTGCATAGACAGGTCACAAGTGGACACTGTAGCACAAGGCTTCTACCGAAAAACTATCTAACTGTTCACAAAAGGGTAATACGACCAAAGTACTCCTGTGAATACAGAGCACCTGACCGACCAAGCTTCTTCTGCCTAGCTAGCACTTCCCCTTAAGTCTAGGGCCCGGCTATAAGTTCTTCTTGACTAAAAGGCTGTGTTGCCCTTTGGTCAAGGATGAATAAGAATGAGGAGGCCGCGGAACGCAGAGTCCTCTAGTAGGTTGTTAAGTTCTACTGTTGTAGCAACCACTCATCACTCAAGGACAAATGATCTCACAACAAGCAAAGCTCTCCAGTGGGCTATCAAGTAACGAATGGGAAATTACAAGAGAACTCAACAAGGAGCCCTCACTGCATTGCTCCTCTATTTATATAAATACAAAGTGGTCCATGCTACAACAATGTGTTTTCCTCATGTCCATTCACCATGCTTCTACCTCATGTCCATTACTCATCCTCCATGTGTCTTCCTTAAGGCCACCATACTTCCTACATGTGCCCTGACGTCATACCTTTAATCTCTGCTGTACATGTGCACACCATGTGTACACCATGAGGAACCTATGTCCCTTGACGTTATCTCCTAACCCTACTCCATCTAGACTCTTCCCAATCCTTCTAAACTCTAAGTCCTTCCAGACTGCTCTAGACTATATCACATGACTTCCAGGTCACGTGCTCTCCTATCCCTTTATCCGTTGTAGACTAATAGAATACTACTACAATATCTTTACTCTGTTCTAACCCTAACCCTAAAGTCTGTCCACATCCTTGTGCTATAACAACCTAGTTGTAGACAAGGTAGATATATGATTTTAAAAAATCTCCAACTTTTTTCACAAAATGTTCAAAAGAACAGTACTCTCACTAATATTATTTTAAAAAACAAAAATTATTTCAACATTCTTTTTATCTAGAAACTCCCATAGTTATTCATTTGTACCATTCCAAGTTCTTCTAGTATAGAAGGAGACAGAGTAGTAGGTACTTCAAATCATCTATATTGGCTTACCTTTTCTAGGCCTTTAAGAAAGGATACTTTTGATTACAGAGACATTAACTGCTTTTCATTCTTTAATAACAGTAGCATTTTCTTCATGATTAATGTTTATTCCAATGAATACTAAATAGCTTTAAAGTATCTTAAGGATACTGAAGCTAATCTTTATAATATCCTAGTCATAGTAGGAGATTTCAACATCAGAGATAGAGATTGGAATCTGTCCTATTCTTTCTACTCAGTTCATAGTGACTCTCTCTATTAAAAATCACTGATTCTTTTAACCTTAAATTATTATGCCTTATTCAACAGGTACCAACTTGATATGTTAACAATACTAATGATTATCATATACAAGTCCACCTGTCCGGAAAACTACATCCCCGCAGTAATACCACCTCTGAACCATACAAGCCCGCCTTTCACGGCGGCCATCTTTCTTGCAACACATTTCATGGCGGTGCTGTAACCCTTTGGGTATTCCGTCTTCCATGACGGAGATACTTCTATTCAACTCGGTCTTCCATGACAGAGTTAATTCTGTCAGTGTCTTAACACTAAAACTCCCACTCGGGGTAATAGGGTTGTTACCACTGAAACCCTGAGCATCTCCTATATTATCAGTTTGTATATAAGACTAGTAGTTACACTATAATTCACTAGTCTGATAATCGACAAAGATAACCTCTTATTAAACTCAATCTCCAGTGTTCAATGGCGACACACCAATCAGTACTCACTTCCACTTGGACTTTCTCTCCTTCATCTGAAGTTGTGACCATGCGGCAGACAGATGGCGCAGCACATAAGCTGAAGCCAAGATCATTCCACAAGTCCGCTCATCTCTAAGTCCATTCTGCGGACTTCCACCCTGGTGTGAACTGCGCCTGACATTTTACCACAAAGCCTCTCTATTGTATCCTCTGAAGATCTTGGAGAAACTTCAAAGGAGAGCAGTCATTTGGATATTAGGAGCATTCAGAACATCTTCATACAGTATCAAAGCTATCACAGGGCTTATCCCTATTCATTTGCACCTGTAGAAACTTAGCAGAAGATCTCAGTTAAGAGCTCATTCTCTTCCTGCTAATCACATCTTTAGATTGTTAATGGATAACAGTTCTGATATCTTTAACATTCCTTCTCATCCTCATCATCACTTGTTGTTACTTAACTCACTTACTAAGTATCAGCGTGGTCTCATCAAGGGGCACATCATCAATATGGATAACAGGTTTAATGAGATTTTTCCCTCATTTGATCCTCTCAATCCTGAGTTTTGTCCTGGTAATAGAATCATAGACAATTTTTCTAACCATTTTTCTTTTCATCTATTTGCTAAAAGTAGTAATCGTTCTTTTCTCTTTTCCTTCTGTTTTCTTTTCATCTTCTTTTTATCTTTTTTCTTTCTTTATGTTGTTTTTGTCTTCATGTATGTAGTTATGACGTAGCTACCATGGTCTACCATCAAGCCCCATGTAATAAATTGTTAATTTAAAAAAAATTAGAATTAATATTATATTATATATTATAGTCACAAATTATTACATAGCATAAATTAGTGTCATATATTAGTTATGATTACATGTCACTGTCACTGTCACATCACCACACAATCACATATCATAAGAAAAAATAGTAGAAGAGTTTTAAAAAATGATGTTACTACAATATATCAATCTTAAGAATAACATATAGCCTTTAGGATAGGTTAATAGTACTGTAACACAGACCAGTAACTTAGCATATATAAGGTAGACAGTTTTGTATCAGAAACTCCATTAAGTTTTCTTATAATTATCTT
>JAJOHK020001154.1:0-15528 GCA_022457215.2 Leucocoprinus gongylophorus | reverse complement strand
TTGTCTGACCTACTCTAAGAGAGGCACCTAGCTGAAAAATTTTAGCTTTTCTAACTTGCTGTGTACATGCATTACTAGACTAATCACCAATCATGCTCCTATTGGCAAATATAGACAATAATTCTTCTCTAACAAGCCTATTATATGCCTATGCAGTAATGCTCCAATTGAAACAAGAATGTACATTTTACATGATTGTGCATATTATACAAAGTGATAAATCCCTTAAAGATGTTATTATATTTCTCAAGTTTAATCCAGGTGCATTTTGTTTCCAAAGCAGTATTACATAGTTATATTATAGTTGTTTACTATCTAGTATAGTCTTATGTCTCCTAGATTTTTCTTCCTTATTCTTTTCTTTTCTTTCTTTATTTAAGTAATTATATTGTAGCTACCACAGTCTACTACTGTTGTGGCAACTACTTATCACAATGACAAATGATCTCACTAATGAGTAAATCTTTCAGTAGAGTTATAATGTGGGAATTTTACAAGAGAACTTGACAAGAAGTCTTTGCTTAATTAGAGTCCTATATATACAAAGTCCTCATAGTCTGTGCTACTAATAATTAACCCTGCCCTTATATCCATGTCCCTTCCTCATGTTTGCCTCAAGATTATCATGTTGTATACATGTGCTCTGACATCATCTTCTAGATCCTTCCACTACCTTCTAGGCCTATGATATCATATCATATGACATGTCATGTGACTGCAGTGTCATGTGCCTCTTCATCATCCAAAAGAAAAGAAAAAGAAAACAAAATTCCTATAAAGTTAGAAAATAGAAGAAAAAGAAAATAAAAATTGTTCATGTCCAAAGCATCTCATAATAGTACCCCTCTTTTAAGGTTCCACTTCCAGAGAAACTTCTTTCTCATCCCCCCAGATTTTCTTACTCCTCTGTTCATCTCTCTCATTCTATTTTAAACTCTTTTCTAACTTCTTCTTATATTCCTTTTCTCCCTCCTTCCTATCATTCTTCCACCTATTCCAATTCTTCTCTAATTTTTTCAGATATTCTTCATCAAATTTTTTATTATCCCACCCATATAACAACTTTGCCATATATTTCCCTGGTAACTCTCCTCTTCTGAATCTCTCTGGATTTAACTTCATCTCCTTTCCTTTCTTCATTCTTATTCTTCGTATTTCTTCCTCAAATCTCCCCTTCTCAAATTCTTTTATCTTCTCCCTTGCATTCTTCAAATTTTTTAATCCCTCCCATGTATTTTCTTCTGCTGTATACCCTTTCCATTTCACCAAATACCTCATTTTACCTTGTCTTTCTTGTCTATCCAAAATTTCCTCTACCTCATATTTCTTTTCACCATTTACCTCAATAGAAGGCAGTGGAATTTTCTTCTGTCCCTCTACTTGCTCTTGATACTTCACTAATCTTCTCACATTAACTACTGGATATATTCTTAATGCTGCCGGCAACTCCAACTTTACTGCATTTTCTGACATAATCTTCCTGACCACATATGGTCCAATAAACTTCTCCATCAGCTTCTTTGTTGCTCTCTTCATCAACTCCATTGAAAAGTCTTTTGTGCTAATCAGTACCTTATCACCCACTCTATACTCTTTTGCCTCTTTCCTATTCCTATCTGCCTATCTCTTCATCTTCTCCTATGATTTCACCAATACCACTCTTGCTTCCTTATGTCTTTTCTTCATTTCTCTTGCAAACTCTTCTGCTTTCTCATTCTTCCCCTTTTTTCTAATATCAAAACCCATCCTCGGTTCTCTCCTATAGTTGACTTGAAATGGTGATGACTTTGTTACTGTATGCACTTTATTGTTGAATGCAAATTCCGCCATTGCTAACCATTCGGCCCAATTATTTTGCCTATGATTAACATATATTCTTAAGTACTGCTCCAGCTCTTGATTTGTCCTCTCTGTTTGTCCATCAGTTTCTGGATGATAAGCTATTGATAGCTTTGTTTCTATCCCTAACATTTTGTTCAACTCCCTCATCAATCCTGCTACAAACTGCGGTCCCCTATCTGATATCACACTCTCTAGTAATCCATGCAACTTTCACACATTATTTCTAAACAACTTCGCTAATCCTTCTGCCATCATTTTTTCTGTTGTTGCCACAAAGTGGGACATTTTTGAAAACCTATCACAAACTACCAATATTGAATCATGGTCTTTTGACACTGGTAACTTCGTAATAAAGTCTACTGATATATGCTGCCATGGTCTCTCCAGTACCTCATTAGGTCTTAATTTTCCTGCTAGCATCTCTGCTCTGTTCTTCATTCTCTAACACTGATCATATCCCTCCACATATTGCTTTACCTCCTTCGTTACTCCTAGCCACCAATAATTCCTGGTAACCAGCTCTACTATCTTCCATTGTCCTCCATGTCCTACTATCGGTGTATTATGATGCAACCAAATAATCTCTACTCTCAACTTCTTGTCCTTCGGCACATACACTCTTCCTTTCTTCAATACTAATCCTTCCTCTATCTGCCATTCCTCATTTCTCAACATTTTTACTTCTGCCTTCTTCATTTCCTCTACTGCCTTTATCACTTCCTTGTCCTTATCTCTTGTCTCCTTTATTTTCTTCACTATTTCTTCCTCCGGTCCTTCTACCAACTGTTCCATTGCTCTAATCTCTAACCATTCTTCTTTCAACATCACTTGATTTTCGTTATTCCTTTCTACTCCCTTAGCCCAATCTACTCTTCTACTCAAACTATCTGCTCTTCCCATACTCTTACCAGCCACATGCTTTAATGCAAAATCAAATCTTGACAAGTATAATGACCATCTTGCCTGTCTTCAATTCAATTTCTGAACCTTCATGAAGTACTCCAAGTTCTTATGATCCATCCATATTTCAAACCGATCCTTGGTTCCTTCTAAAAAGTGCCTCCAAGCTTCTAAGCATCGAATTATTGCCAACATTTCTTTATCATGAATTTGGTAATTTCTTTTAGCTTCATTCAACGACTTTGAAATATAAGCTACTGGCCTCCACTTCTCATCTTCACATTTCATCAATAATACTCCTCCTGTTGCAAAATCTAATGCATCCGCCTCCACTCTCATCTTTTTATCCAAGTCTGGTATAACCAAGACTGGTTCTGTTGTAAATCTCTCCTTCAATTCCTCAAATGCTATCTGTTGTCTCTCTCCCCAACTCTACTTATTCTCTTTCCTCATCATCTCATATAACGGCCTCGCTATCTTTGCAAAATCTTTGACAAACTATCTGTAATAGTTTGCCAATCCCAAAAACTTTTGCATATCTTTCATACTCTTTGGCATCAGCCACTCTATTACTCCCTAAACCTTTTCTTTCTCCATTCTTACTCTGTCTTTTCCTATTATTACTCCTAAAAACCCCACCTCTCTGACTTTTTATATACATTTCTCTGGCTTCACAAACAAATTATTCTCTTCTAATCTTCTCAACACTTCTTCCACAATTTCATTGTGTACCTCCTCTGTCTCTGTTGCTACCATTACATCATCAATGAACACCACTACTTTCTCTTCCACTACCAAATCTCTCAATAAATTGTTCATTATTGCCTGGAATGTTGCAGGTGAGTTTGTCAACCCAAAGAACATTACCGTGGGTTCAAATAACCCTTCAGGAATCAATAACGCTGCCTTCTACTCATCCCCCTCTTTTATCCTTACATTATTATATCCCCAACATAAATCCATCTTCATAAATATCCTTTTCTTCCCAATACTGTCTATCAGATCCAAAATTAGTGGTAACAGATAATTGTTCTTGACCATCCAACTGTTCAAATACTGATAATCCTGCACCATCCTCTTTTTCCCATCTTTCTTTGGCACAAAGAATACTGGTGATATCTGTGGTGATTTTGATGGCCTAATATACCCTTTCCTCAACTGATCCTTCACAAACTCCTGTACCTCCTCTCTTTCTACTCTTGATAACAGATATATCTTCCCCTTTTCCAGCACAAATCCTTTTCTGAGATCTATTGCATGATCCCAAGCCTTCCTTGTTGGCATTCTCTCTGAATCTTTCTTTTCAAACACCTTCAAATACTTATGGAACCTTTGTGGAACTATTTTTTCAGTCGCCCTTAACTCTATCAAATCTTCCTCTTCTTCCTCCTTTTCTTCCATTATTCTTTCTATCATTCTTACCTCCTTTATTGTCAGTTTTCTTCTTTCTTTCTTCTCTTCTTGTTCTTCCTACTTCTTCTACCCTGGTTTCATCTGCTTTCCTACCCTCCACTTCTTTCCACACTCATCTGGACATCTCATCATCTTTACCTCTCCTGTTTTCCAATCTATTTCTGGGTTATGGCATCCTAGCCAAGGC
Source organism: Leucocoprinus gongylophorus (assembly GCA_022457215.2). Classification (NCBI taxonomy): domain Eukaryota; kingdom Fungi; phylum Basidiomycota; class Agaricomycetes; order Agaricales; family Agaricaceae; genus Leucocoprinus; species Leucocoprinus gongylophorus. The sequence goes on along the minus strand of JAJOHK020001154.1, from coordinate 11,186 downwards.
ATACCCAATATCACACTCCACTTCTGCCCCCCAATCACATTTATTGACGTCCTCTCTTTATATCTCTTGAAGAATATTTCCACCTCTACTGTATCTACTATAGGCCCCACATAATTCAGCGTGCTGTCAACATTTCTCACATACACTGGTCTTTCTAACTTTGTCCTCTTGAACTTGTGCCTTCTTGCAAACTTCTCACTCATTACCAACCCCATTGCACCACTATTCAACAATGCTTCTGTTACCACTCCCTCTTCTTCTTCCTCTTGCTTTAACCCAATCTTCATCATCACCTCTCTTAACACCTTTTCCTTTTTCTCTTTCTTTTCTACCCCCCTCTTTGCCTTTTCTTCCCTCAATATTTCCTTCCTATCCTTTACTATTTCCTTACCACTTCCTTCCCCTCTTTGCATCACTCTAACTTTCAACACCTCAAATCTATTTGAGGATACCGGTATTGGTTCCTCCTTTCCCATGTTTCTACAATTACTGGCCATATGGCTGAATCCTCCATATTCAAAACATTTTCTTTCCTTCATTGCTTTCTGTCTGTTTACTTCTCTCCTTCTTTCTCTTATCTTCTGATACCTCCACTCTTTCTCCACTCTCTTTTCCTCTCTCCTTTTCATACCTTCTATCCTTCTCCATTCTTCATCTATTCTCTTCTGTTCTTTCTTCTCTTCTCTCTCTCTCTCATTTCTCTTTCTATACTCCTCCATCCACTTATCCATTTCCTCCTGTTTTCTTGTCCTTTCTTCTTCTCTTCTTCTTATCTCTATCTGTCATCTTTTCTTTTCTTCTTCTATTATCTGTAACTCTACTATTTGTTTTTGTAATTTTAACATTGTTACATTATTTTCCATTATCTCGTTCATCAATCTAGCCACTTCTTCTTCACCATACTTCCTAACCATCTCTTCCATATTCACTTGACCAATATCTGCCATTCTGATTTCTTCAAAAATTTCTTCCCTAATTTATTCTCTTGTTGCTTCATTAACAATGGTAAACTATTACTGTGGCCTTGTTTTCAGTGATCCAATCTAGACTCTTTCTTTATTCTCTCGCTGTTGATCTAAACAGCGGCAAATCCTCTGTAAGTAATAATGGGTACTCTTCTTGTCCCACCTATACCGTCTACTGACTACTTATCTACTGCCTTACTAACTACTGCCCTAATCAAATACTTGTCTAATATCCCTAAGCAGAGAATCCCTAATCTAGGCACTCCTTAATGGACTACGCTGCTACTCTGTATGGACAGGTCACAAAGGGATCCTGTAGCATGAGCCTTCTATACGAATATGATTATCTACCACACCCACACAAGATAATACATTTTACTGCACCAGTGGGTCTTAGTACAACAAAACAACTAAGATTTGTCCTCTTAGTTGGTATCTCTCTTAACATCTAGGGTTCAGCTTAAGTTCTTCTTGACGTTGAGCACACTACTTGCAGTCGAGGATGATATGAGAAGTAAGAAAAAGGAGTCCATGTAACGCAGAGTCTCTAGAGGTTGTCGAGTTCTACTATTGTGGCAACCACTTATCACAATGACAAATGATTATACAAGCAAATAAATCTCAAAAGCAGATATAATGTAGGTAGTTCACAAGAGAACTTAACAAGGAGTCTCTGCTTAATTAGAGTCTTATATATACAAAGTCCTCATAGTCTGTGCTACTAATAATTAACCCTACCCTTATATCCATGCCCCTTCCTTATGTTTGCCTCAAGATCATCATGTTGTATACATGTGCTCTGACATCATCTTCTAGATCCTTCCACCACCTTCTAGGCCTATGACATCACATCATGTGACATGTCATGTGATTGCAGTGTCATGTGCCTCTTCATCATCCAAAAGAAAAGAAAAAGAAAAAGAAAACAAAATCCCTATAAAGTTAGAAAATAGAAGAAAAAGAAAATAAAAATTGTTCATGTCCAAAGCATCTTATAACAACTACCATATCCCATGTAATAAATTGTTGATTTTTTTTAATAAAAAAGGAGTCATGAACAACAATTGGCAGACAATACAAGTTAATTATTTTACACCAGCTTTTCTAATATTCATAATCCATATTCTATTATAGTAGATAAATATTATTTTATTGAAGACATCTCCCTTGCATCTTTCAAGGTCCAATAAGCACCATGACAGAGATAAAACAGAAGTTATATCCAAATCAAGGACTAACTGCTCTTATATAATATACTAGGTTACTAATTGTTCAGAGTTAATATAGTAGTACTAAGTAATTTCTTGTATTCATTTATATACTTCCCAATACTACTTAAGTCCACCTCTTTCAACACTTTATATATTTGTACCCAGCTGATTGTGCATATGTATTTATCTTAGTCTGAATATGACTTTTACAATTGTGAATACCTCAACATTCAATAACTAGGTAGAAATTAATTACTGTAAAGTTCATACCAGCACTCTTCATTGATATTTTGATACTCTTCTTATTGACTTAGAATGCTATCTTCTCCTAACTCAAACTCAGAAGTTCAATGATTAGCAGACTTACAAAAAATTCACTCCCACTACTAAGTTGCTCAAGTAGCAGATGTTTGTTAGAACTAGACTTGTGAGTTGTTTACATTAATATATACGCTATGTGTTACAAAAATTATTTCATGTTCATCAATCTATAGTAATTGTCTTGTTCAAAGCCCTAAACTAAGCCAACCTGAATGTTTCTTGGAATAATGTTCTAGTTGACATTGAACACAGCTTTTGTCACTACTCTATTTCTCCAAGCAAGGTTAATAGTGATTTCTCCACAGATATGAGCCTTCTTGATAAAACTCTTAGACCACTGTAAAATAAGTACTGGAAAGAGAGTTACTATAAGAGTAGTAATCAGAGTCAGAATGTCAATTTTCTGTAGTAACATATTCTCTATGTAGAAAACAATATCAGCAATAAGATTTAGACAAGGAGGCAGATAGATGAACCATGATAGTAGCTGGATATGCAAGGTTAGCATCAATATGGAAAATTGGGCTCAAATTGTCTAGGTTATATAATAAATACAAGTTGCCACCAAAATTTCACTGAATGCAGTACTAGATTTCTAGTATTATACACAGGTGAGCACTTAGAGGATTAGATAATCAATACACAGTTAATTCATGATAAAACATGTTTGCATTCCCAAGCTGAGTATATATAGCTGCCCTCCAAGCCTTCTTCTACCAAGAATTAGTACCAGGCCTAGTTCCATTTCTTCTGTACACTAAACTTATTATTGCCACTTGAATGGTTTACTCTTTTATATATGTTATTCTAGATCTATTAATTACAACTGGTCTTTGAAGAATAGGTTTATATCCAGCAATAGCATAACCAGAGTATAAACTAATGAGATGCAACAGGTGACAATGAGTATCTGATGGATTGTCTTGGTCAAACTTCCACTCTTGTAGCTAACCCTAAGAGCCAATGTGAATACTAGTATCTCTTGTTGAGTCTGGCATGTAAATTACTGACTTCTTTGAGAAAGTCAGTATCTGTATCATCTAAAGCTTCAAACCTCTTCTCAAGAGCTGCTAGATAAACTGTTGAACATGAGCACATCCTACTAGAGTGAGTGAGAGTTATTCAAGTGTATAACAACTTACTAAGAGTAGTTAGCATCTGCTCTGGAGAATTGCAAAGAATTAAAACCAAGGAAAAGTCATTGAAATATCAATCTGAAAAGATATTGTCAAGATGAAAGAAAGCTACATTCTATGTCTGTAACATACTATCCAGAGGTTTGCCACTATCTGATACAAAGTTAGCAATCTTATTCCACTTATAGCTCACAATATACCTATGTAGTCTATATAGTTTGCTTACTGGGCAGGATTTCCTCCTGCCTTTATTTCTGAGTAGTCAAAAATCTAATAACATCATGAAGTCTATCTTCAGATATCTCATAGATCTTGAACTCATATTTATTCAAAAGAAATTTTAGCAGCTATTTCATAGAGTCTCACCTTTAGAGTATCTTATTATAGATAACTCATCCTTGAGTTGTATTGTATAATTTGAGTATTGTAAGCCCCTCTGGGTGCCCAGTTGTTCTAATAGAATTCCAAATAAGTACCAATATAAGAAGACTACCATGTAGCATAATATTTACTAGAAAATGTTTGTGATCTCAGCCTACAAATAATTCATTTGGTTGTTGATATTTGAGTCTGTAAAGAGGAGAGTCAAGTACCACTGTAATATACTACAAAAATTAATTCATGATAGTCTTCATATTATAACACTATTATAATAAATAAAACATTTATCAGTTACTTATGATTTAGAGGGTATTTGCATGACATATCTGCAGACCAAGTATTCCCAAGGCTATTTGCCCACTTTTCTTGCAAGTTTGCTAGTAAACTATCTCTCATACTACTCACAAGTAGGTATCTCCTAAGATTGAATAACAACTATTCAATATATATATTTCCCACCAGATTCTCTGTAGCATCTGTTTGGTATCTCTTCATTAACTTATCTATTGAAGTATCCAGCCACACTTTTTGGTAGCAATCTGTTCTAGTAATTCTTTACATATCCTACAAAGATATTAACAAAAGATACAAATGAGGGCAATAGCACACTAGACTACAAAGATTTGATGTTGAGCTGAGTGGTCTCATAATTTGTACCTCCAAGTTCTGTGGCTAAATACTTGAGATCTCTTGTTGTAGCAACTACTAGTTAAGACAACTAATAAACTACTAAAATAAACTTAAAGACAAAGTATCTTGTAGAAATCACAAGAAAACTTGACAAGAAGTCTCTACTGTATTTCTACACTATTTATATGATACATAGATGGTCTGTACTAACAATAAATACCCTACCCTAAAGTCTATATGCTGTCTATAAGTATACAATATGTACACTATGAGATGAATATGCTATTGACATATACTTTAACATTATTCTTCTAACTCCTTCTTCTAGATTTTAGACTTATAATATCATATTATGTAATATGCTATGTGACTGCAGTTATATACCTCTTCATTATCTAAGAAATAAAAGAGAAATCAAATTAAAGAAAATAGAAAAAAATCAAAATAAAATATAAAGGTTTAAACATATCATAATGTCTCTCAAGTTCTTTACTATTATCCTACTATAACACTGTTAGACTCTTTTGACTTCTATAGCATTACCATCAGAATTAAAGATAGTAGATTCTATTTATTTTTATTTTTATTTTTATTTATTTTCTTATTTTTAGACTAAGAGTTAGGAACTAGCATAATGTCACAAACTGCCACACAATATAATACTGTATCATATATTTGTTATATGTCACAGTTATGATCACATAATCACATGTCACACAAAAGAATATAGAAGGTTCTAGAATAATAATATCATACTATATGTTCTTTAGGATAGGCTAGGTTTAGTATAGCACAAACTATTAGCCTAGTATATATAAGGTAAATACTTTGTACTTGGAACTTTATTGAGTTCTCTTGTATTAATCTAATATAAGGTTTCTTTATTGACTTAACTCTAAGTTTTCAATCATAACAACTACCATAAACCTTTGCTCACTCCTTTATATTTATTAACCTGCCTCTTCTAGTTACTAACTAATAAGCTCACACTATTTGGTAATATTCTATTAAAGTTTACAATCATCTGATATTATCATTTTGTAACTAAATTACCAAATATTCTATCTGATGTTCCACTTGATTAGAATAAACTTTGAGGTACTTAGAGTAGCTGTTATCTTCAGAAAACTCCATCCTGTTCTCTCAGGATTTTTCTGGAGGTAAGTCATATACTCAGTTATTTGAATAATATAACTTAGAATTTTCCTGGAGTCATAAACTTTGCTAAAACACTATGGATTTTGTCTAGTTGCTCTAATAGCAGAATAAGATCTCCTTCTTTAAAATCTCAATACATTACAAGTCTGATAATCTTGGATTATCTACTTCATATCTTGACCTCTCTCTTCCTCTCTTACTTTTTATATAATATCTGCTCTGAGTAATCATCTTATAAACTCCATTTCCACTAACAAAGTCTTAGGTATCCTCCAGTACTATTTAAAGGAAGTAGCCAAGTGCCAGTATATCTTAGAAGTATTTACTAACAACATCTTTATAAGAAGACCCAATTTTTTATCAATACTGAACCCCAAACTCTAGAGTCTTTTTTACAAACTTTCTTGCTCTTGTCTATCACTAGAGAACACTACTAGATTTATTAACCCTCTTAGTCTACACTGCCATATCCTGCACTTGTACATTGCCTTTTCTAATAACCTCCAAAATCCTTGTTAATTATCTTCTAGTAATATCAAGTACTCCTTACCTATCCAGATAATATTTTAAACAATTTTACTCACATTTCTTACTATCTACACACTACCATTCTAATAGTTAGCTTAATATTTGTTCCACTAGATTGTAATAGACTATAGAGTATTTAGAATAGTGATTACTTTTGGAAAGCCTTATCTTATTCTCTCTAAAGATAAATTATATTTAATCAACTTGTCTTCCAATATATGCTTAGGTTTTCCCAAAGATACAACTTCACTATATTCTCATGGTCTTTGTTTAGTTGTACTAACAATCTTTGTTAGTCTTATAACCCAACTCAGAGATCTATGAGTCTCTATATCAAATTCTGCTCCTGTACCTGTAGATATATCCTTCTTTTCCTATAATTAAACTCTTTTCCCAACTAATAATCCTAGACCTAGAAACCCCTCCTACCACTTTCAACCTTATATACCACTCTTACTAGACTTTAGCAGTGACTAACAAGCAGAAAAAGTCTTCCTCAGCTTCTGTTCTCTCTATATTTAACTGTCTGTAGAACAGTTCACATATAATTAACAAACTAGAAGAGATAACATATTACTAAGAGAGCTGTGTAGTGGAGTATTATCTTAATAAGTTCCAATCTCTTATATTAGAAGCCAACTACACTGATCTATATACTATAGTAGTCAAATTCTACAAAGGACTTCAAACAATAATTCAGAACCAGATTGTGATTCTACTAGTGGACAAACCCAAAGATACTGACTCCCTTTACTTGGTTTGAAGCTGTATAGTAAATAGACCAAGCCTAGCAAGTGAACAAGATGTTCCAGTTAACATAGCATAATACTTCAATCTCTGTCTTTAATCTCTGAATGCAGTAGAGTTCTTTAGTCATCTTCATTTCTCAACAGTCATCCCCTTTTCATCATCACTCCCTTAACAGCTACCACTAGTATTCTCTGCTGGTGCTCATATATGATTTAGATCCCCATAGTAGTAACATTCTTTGATGGAAGTAAGACAGTGTTTCTAAGTAGTATCTATGTTTATAATCTATAGATATTCAGTAAGATTGGATATCTGGCAACTAACTGCTAAGTAATAAAAGAAATTGATAAAAAACTTATATATTGAAGAACATTGAGATCAGCCAACAATTGAAGCTTGTAAACAATAACAGTATCAATAACATCATAGAAAATCAGAATTTTGCATAGAATAGTCAGTAATTTGTATACTCTAACTGCTAGTAAATAAGTTTGCTGTACTTGAAGTAGAGAAATATATCTGAAGATAGTGATCTTTTAGATACACTTGTTTGTATATCTTGTATCAACCTCACAGCCTCTGCTAGATGTCCTGAGTGGAAGGAGAGATTACTTCTGTATCTAACAATCAATGCTCTCAATGTCTACAAAATCTCTCTATATTTTCTTATTATTCTCAAAACCTGTCATATACAAGTCTACCCATCTGGAAATCACATTCATGTGGTGTTATCATCTCCAAATTGTACAAGCTCACCTTCTACAGTGGCCATCTTTCTCGCAACATGCCTTCTAACAGTGCTGCAACTATCTGGATATTCCATCTTCCATAGCAGAGATACTCCTATTCAACTCAGTCTTCCATGACAGAGTTACTCCTGTCAGTGTCTCAACACTGAAATCTTCACTTGGGGTAATAGGGACTTTACTACTGAAACCCTGAGTATCTCCTATACTACCTGTTTGTATATAAGACTAGTAGTTATATTGTAATTTGCTAGTCTGATAATTGACGAAGATAACTCTTATTGAACTCGATCTCTGGTGTTCAATGGCAACATACTAATCAGCACTCACTCCTATCTCAGACTTCTTTCCATCATCTGAAGTTGCAACTACGTAGCAGACAAATGGCACAGCACATAAGCTAAAGCCAAGGTCATTCCATAAGTCTGTATATCTCTAAGTCCATTCTGCGGACTTCCACCCCAGTGTGAACTATGCCTGACAAAATCACTGATACTGTACTAGTAGACTCTAAAGCTATAGGAGTCTTTATAAATCATAGCTTTATAGAAAAATGTTATATAAATACTTATAAGTTCTCCAAGTCTATACCAGTTTTCAACATTGATAGCACTCTAATTGAGAACAATTAGATATTTGAAGTAGTAGATGTAGTTCTGTACTACCAGCTATATTCTAAGTAGGTCTTACTTATAGTTTTAAGCTTGGATAAGTAAGACTTTATTTTTGGTTTTATTTAGCTGAAAAATTACAATCCTAAGGTAAACTGGTAAAAGGAAGACATGGTTATAACATAATGTCTCATATACTGTACTGGTTTCCAAGATATTTAGAAGGCTAAGAAATATAGTAAACATGCTCTCAATATATATATATATAAGTCTAGTTTGTTCTCTATCTTAGTAAATGATTGGAAAAATATACCTCAAACCATACAAACTCCTGTTAAGTACTAGAAAGAGTTAGGTGATTACTTTTATGTAATTTAATAGTATTCAGAATCTTTGGCTCTAGATTTCTGAATAGTAGCTATCCCTTTACAATATCTCTTAGAAGTCTTTTATTATAACTAGGCTAGAAACAATATTTTTACTATTCTTTTATATATTCAACAGTTCAAATCAGTATTTACTAAGAAGGATTTTGATATCTTTCTAGACTATTACAAGTAAGATCATGCTATTAAACTAGTTTTAGAAACAAAGCCTAAGACATCTAAGATATATTCCTTATCCTTTGTAAAGTAGACAAAACTAGATTTTTTCATAACTAAGAACCTCCACAAAGGCTGGATATGATTTTCAAAGTCTCCCATGGCTATACTAATCTTCTTTATTAAGAAAAAGATTAGCTCTCTTAGATGGTTACAAAACTACAGAACTCTCAATATAATAACTATCAAGAATAAGTATCTACTCTCTTTAATCTCTGAGCTGGTTACTAAACCCTAGAGAGTCTGCTACTTCACTAAAATGGATGTTACAACTTAAGACTTAATAACTAGTCAAAAGAAGAACCTTATATAGGATTTACATAAGAGAACTCAATAGAGTACCCAGTACAATGTATCTACCATATATATACTAGACTGATGATCCATACTACATGAGTTTTAGCCTACTCTAAAAGCTATATATATTACATACTATTGACATATAGTATAATATCATTATTTTAGAACCTTTTATGTTCTTCTATGTGATATGTGACTTGTGTAACTTAATATATGATATTATGCCAATTTTTACACTATCTTCAACTCTAGAATTACCTCCCTTCAAGGTATCTCCTCTGGAGAAACTGACTTCTATTTTTGCTAGTTTCTCTCTAACTTTCTCAAATACTCTTTCTTAAACTTTCTGTTATCCCACCTATACAACATCTTTGCCATATACTTTTCTGGTAATTCTTCTCTTCTAAAATCTCTTTCTTTTGCTAGATTTAGTTTCTCTTGTTGTCTTACTTCTGTGTTCATCCTTCTCTCAAACTCTGCTACAGCTTCTTTTGCATTCTCTAAATCTTCCTTCTTTTCCCAAGTGTCATTTTCTGCTGTGAACCTTTCTATTATACCAAATACTTCACTACTTCCCTTATTTTTCTTTTTCTCTCTACTTATTCTCTATACTGTACTACTTGACTAAAATTTACTACTAGATGAATTCTTATTGAAGTTAGCAATTGTAATTTGATTGCATTAGTAGAAACTACTTCATTAACAATATATGGATCAATCCACTAATTTCTTTACTAGTCATTCCATGAACATTAGATCTTTCATGCTTAACATCATCTTATCTCTCTTTTTTTACTCCTCAACTTCTTTTCTTCTCCTATCTGCTTGTCTTTTCATCTTCTTATGAGCTTTTCTCAATATTGCTTCCACTTTCTCTTGCATCTTCTTCATTCTTTCTACAATTCTCTTTTTCCTTATATCAGCTCCTATCCTCAATTCTCTTCCATAATTTGCTATAGACAAAGATACCTTAGTTGCTGAATATGTCTTGTTGTTTACCACAAATTCAGCTGTTGCTAGCCATTCTGGCTAATCTTTCTGTCTATGATCTACGAAGAACTAGAGATATTATTCCAACTTCTGGTTTATTTGTTTGGTCTGCCCATCTGTTTGTGGATGGAAAGATATCAACAACTTCATTTCAATATCCAACATTCTATTCAACTCCTTAGTCAAATCCACCACAAACTGTGATTCCCTATCCAATATCACACTCTTCAGCAATCCATACAACTTTCACACATTATTTCTAAACAACTGTGTCAATCCTTTCACTGATATTCCTTCTGTTATTGTCACAAAATATGTTATTTTGGATAACCTATCATATACTACCAGCATTATATCTTTTTCTACTAATAATGGTAACTTCATAATAAAGTCTACTATCAAGTGCATTTATACCCTCTCTGGTACTTCACTCAACTTTAGCTTCTCTACTAGTGCCTCTGTTCTATTCTTTATTCTTTGACATATATCACAACTATCTATATATTTTTCTATATTTTTTGTCATTTCCAGCTACTAGTAATTCCTTATCACCAATTTTGTCATCTTCCACCTTCCTCTATATTCTTCTACTAGTACATCATGATGCAACCAGATTATTTCTATCCTCAACTTCCCATCTTTTGACATATAAACTTTCTTTTTCTTTAATACTAATTCTTCTTCTATCTACTATTTGTCTCCTTACAATACTTTAACTCCCACATTCTTTATCTCTTCTACTACTTTAACTACCCCTTCATCTTTTTCTTGGCTATTTTCATTTTTTCTAGTATTTTTACTTTAGGTTCTTCTATTACTACTTCTGCTAAAATTATGAATCTATTGTTCTTCAATTA
>JAJOHK020001153.1:0-15539 GCA_022457215.2 Leucocoprinus gongylophorus | reverse complement strand
GTCATAGCAGCTGTCAGGCTAATTTTAGAAGGTAACTAATTATGTCACTACATTGATATGCTTGTATCTCTACCAATACTTGTTGCTTTGAGACGCATCATATATCGTTGGAAACGGATTGATGAGCGCTTCCCAACGCAAGTTCAATCGTGTGAATCCGTTCAGCCGTTCATGAGATATTAGCAGACGAAGCTTTTACAGCTACTGATGGCCTGATATCTCAGTCGTTTGTTGTTGCTTTTGTACATCCCGCATATGTGCGGATAGCTCTCATTTGGGGCTTTCTAGCGCAACTTAGTTTGTGAAAATCAGTCCACCAGTTGTGGAGATACAAGCTGAATGAAGTTTGTGACAATAAAGACTGGGCTAGGAATATCCATGGTGAACTAATTCCAGTGTTTTGTTTTGACCATAATATCTGATAAGAATGTGATCGTGATTATACTAGAGAACATGTGTGTGGAGATCACCAGTAGATAGTATATAGATTCTGTTATCAAGGAGAAGAAAACCATTTAGGTCCATAGACTACTGGTTATCTGTGGAGATGTATTTTGTCACAATTGGGTCACTAGGGAGAGCCAAAAGGATGTCTCCATATAGAGTGTTCAGATCTATGACTGTAGCTATATAAAGAAAAGGGAAAAGGATAACAGTAGCTTGTACAGAGGCCACAAGTTGTTCTTGAGTGAAGATAGGTTTGAAGTTGTGAGGGTTAACTGTGGTATAGCCAGTATTCTCCCTTTTAGAATAGACATTCCATCATCTAGTAAGAGTATCTAGTTTGGTGCCAAGACAACTAGGATAGAACCTGATGATAAGATTAAGCTGGGAAAGATACTTAAATCACTATGCTTGCCTCTGGGTCAGCACCTTGGTAGTAGAAAAATACTCAAGGTTTTTATAATCTATAACAATATCGATGAAATAAGCTGGACCTTCCAAGTAGTGTTGCCAAATCTTGAAAGCTTTCAAGATGGCAAGCAATTTCTTGCTATGCATATTGTAGTTCAACCCTATCACAGTGAAAGTACAAGAGTGAAAAGCCATCAGATGAACTTCATTTTCTTCATTAACAATGGAAAGGATTGTAGTGAGAGTATAATCCAAAGCATTAGTTTCCACAATGAGTTGAGCATTAGAAATCCAATGAGTAAGGATAGGGGTAGATGTGAATGCTTTTTTGAGAGAATTGAAAGCATTATGACAGGAGGAGTCAAACTTCCAAGAAATGTCCTTCTAGGTAAGGCTGTCAAGTTCACAAATAGTGGACTTAGTTTTTCTCTATTTTACTTTTCATTTTTATTTTCATTCTGTTTTATTTTTCTATTTTCTATTTTTGGAACAACTAGGGTTAGGGTGGATCGGTCATGCTGTTACATCAGTCACAACCTGATAGCATAGTTACAAAACAGATCACAAGATGTGGGAGAATTTAATAGAAGATTCAAGAACAAATGACATTATACAACATGGACACTACATGTTGGCCTCATGAACTACACATGGTTATTTAGGGTAGGGTGCACAGTAATTAGCACAGACCATCTGTAGGACAATATAAGATAGACTAGTTTGTAGAAGAGTTCTCTATCAAGTTCTCTTGTATTACTCAATACAAGAGTTGTTCTTTTGTCTTACTCTAAGAACTTAAGATCATAACAAAGGCATGTTAATGAAATGACAATATCTGAGTAGTTGAAGATAAACTAGCAATAAAAATTAGCAAACTCTAAGAAGGATTGAATATCCTTGACTTTCTTGGGTTCTGGCCAGTCTAAAATAATCTTTACTTTGTCATCAGACATGGTAAGGCCAGAAGAGAACAGAATGTATTCCAGATACTCTACTGACTTAGAGTAAGATTCATATTTCTTTACTTTGACATAAAGACTAGCCTTGCGGAGATGCTTGAGTACTTCTTTTACATACCAGTGATATTTAGACATATTATTTGAGTAGATGAATATATCTGTTGTGGCAACTACTAGACCAATGTTCAATAGTGGCACAAGCAATAAATCTCACAGGAGGAATATCTAGTAGAGAACATGAGTTGTGTATTCACAAGAGAACTTGATAGGGAACCACAACAGTATTCTACTGACTATTTATATAAAGTATCCATGGTCCATGCTATGACTGTGCATTGTCCTACCCTAATGTCCATGCCCTGTTCTCATGTCCATTACTTATCTACTATGTATCTATCTCTAGGCCAGTATGCTATGTCTATGTACCCTGACATCATACTCTTTAATCTCCATCATACATATGTGGACCATATGTACACCATAAGGAACCCATATTCCTTGATGTCATCCTATCTCTAAACTCTAAATCCTTTCAGACTACTCTAGATTACTCTTGATTACTCTAGGCCCTATGATGTAATATCATGTGCCTTTTCTCTCTTGTTGTAGACTAATAATAATACTATTATCTATATCTTATCTTATTTGTTCTTAAGTCTATTTACACTTTCTTGTCTTATAACAATATCATCTAGATAGATCACAACACAGACATCCAAAAGATCAAAGAAAATGTTGTTTATGAATTGTTAAAAAGCAATAGGAGCATTGGTCAGACTGAAGAGTATTATAGACCATTCAAATAATCTATAGCATGTCCTAAAAGTAGTCTTCCATTCATCACTGTTGGTGATGCAAACCAAATGGTAAGCATGGCAAAGATCTATCTTTAAATGAACCTGAGCTTTGTGAGGTGAGTCCAGTAGATTGGAGATAAGTAGGAGTGAATAACAATCCTTCTTAGAAATGCAGTTAAGACCACAGAAGTAGACACAGAGGCATAGTGAATCATCTTTCTTCTTAACAAATAATACTGGTGTACCATGTAGAGAGGAGGTTGGTTAGATAAAACCCATGTTGAGGTTTTCCTTAATAAATTTCTTGAGAGCCTCTTGTTCAGATGCTAAAAGAGAGTATATGGGGCCAACCAGAGGTTGAGCACATTCTTCCAGATTGATTTTGAGATCATAAGAATGATGAGAAGTGAGAACTTCAGCTTTAGTTTTGCTGAAAACATCAGTAAATTCATGGTACTCAGAAGGGACATTGGAAAGATCAGGAGTTTTTGTAAGTTTTGCAGAGTTAGCCTGGATGTCCAAAGAATGAAGACAGAGTTTGAAATTGCTAGAGCCTGGAAGTTTTGATGCATGCAAGAATGCTGCAGTACCAATGATAGTGATGTTAGGTTGCTCAGAGTTAGACATAGAGGTCTCAGATGTAGATATGGAAACTGTGAAGTTCAATGATTGCAGAGGGATGTCCAGAAAAAATAGAGATACCAATGGTGTATTGGCCACAATGCAAGAAGGAGCGAGATTTTCCCATAAAGATGGATGGAAGTTTATTGACCCATTGACCCAGTCAATCAGTGGATTGTGTTAGGTAAGCCAGTTGTATCCAAGGACCAAAGAGCAGGAAGAATCAAGCAAAGTGATATAGAAGTCCAGATTCATACAATCACTGGTGGAAAAGATTGTGGGCAAGTTGGCAATTTCGGAGATGGTACTGTTTAATGAACCATCAAACAAGCAGAGAGCAACCAGAGGAGTTGCAGAAGTCTTCAGGTGGTGAGTATCTACAAATTTAGAGTCTACAAAGTAATGAGTAGACCTTGAGTCAATGAGAGCTTGAAATGGGATTTTATTAAGATGATCCTAACTAAGAATCAAGAGAGAGGTAAGGGAAACAACAAGTGAATGAGGATCAGAAAGAGCAGATGCATTGAGTCAGATTGGATGTTCAATGCAGCTCTCAGTCTGTGCAGAGTTCTAGGGGTCACTCTCTATTTTTCCAAGAGTTTTTCAGAAGCAGCTACTGGAGGATCAGCAGTTGCTGAAGTACTACAGCCATTGGAAGTGATTATGATCAGCTTCTTGAAACAGAAGTCTAGCTTGTGGTCTTTTGCACCACAATAGAGGCACAGATTGTTTTTGAGATGCTTCTTGTGCTTGTCACTAGTTAACTTGCTGTTGCTGGCTGTTATGAGATGCTTTGGACATGGACAATTTTTATTTTCTTTTTCTTTTATTTTCTGACTTTATAGGAATTTTGTTTGTCTTTTCTTTTCTTTTCTTTTTAGTGACAACGAAGAGGCACATGACATCGCAGTCACATGACATGTCACATGATGTGATGTCATAAGCCTAGAACCTAGTGGAAAGATCTAGAAGATGATGTCAGGGCACATGTATGCAACATAGTGGCCTTGAGTAGGGAATGAGGTGGACATAAGGTTGTAGTACAGACCAGATGTACTTAGTATATATAAGATGCTAATTTAGCAGAGACTCCTTGTCGAGTTCTCTTGTGAATTCCCCACTTGATATCCCACTAAGGTATTTACCGCTTGTGTGATCATTTGTCTTTGTGATAAGTGGTTGCCACAACACTGGCCAGCTTGAAAGAGAAATCTACTTGTAGAGTATTGGGTTGTTTCTTGGAAGTGGGGGACAGAGATAATTTTGAGGAGAAGGTCTTGGTAAATAAGGCTGTCAGAGATGGGTTTGTCTTGTTTTGGGAGGCCATGGCAGAACCAGCAATGGAAGCTTTCCCTTACTTCTGAGAGTAAGACTCGAGGGCCTCTTTCTCTGCCTGCTCTGCATGGTGGCATTTACAGTTATGTTCCCAGTAGCAGTAATCAATAGTTATTACCAAAGCATACATGTTTTGGAATGAGGTGAGTTTTCCTTGTTCCCAGATAGAGATAGAATCCTAGATCCGATTGGGGAGTCTCTAGTAATAGCAATAGCAGAGTATACTATTCCTCCAACCTAGTTGAGAGGCATAGCATATGAAGTCTACATTATAAGTGGAAATTTTGTTTCCAGGATTCATGTGGAGGTTGTTTAGTATGTTGGCCACTTTACTGATGGGGTCTAAAAGACCAAAATGTTGACATAGATTGTCCACAAACAGGTTCTAGTTAGATAGCTAGTTTTACAGAATGCCTTAGTCTTTCTAGTTGAGGCCCACCTCAAACCAGTCCTAGACTACTCCAGTGAGATAAGTCATTGCAAAATTTATTTTTGCAATGTCTATATCAAATTGTGCCATATTAGTACAAAAATATAGGTGACATTGAAACAAGAAATTATTGAGCTTGTTAGGCTCAGTACTGCTAAAAATGTTAGAGATGTGGACTTTAGTTCCTCTTAAATTAGTATTAGATCTGGGAGTCTGATTAGCATTAAGTGTATTAGCAAGTCAGCCAAGTACATCAGCTAACTGTTCATTAGTATTATCACTCCAATAGAGTTTTGACCATGAGTGAGTAGAAGAAGTAGGTCTATTAGCTATAGTAGTATTAGTAGTGGGAGCATCCTTTCAGTTAGGATCATTGTCTGCAGAGGGAATACTTGGGCCAGAAACAGATGAGACTATTTGGTTAGGCTAAATAGTACTTGATGGAGATCTTGGAGATGAGTAGCCTCTTTAGTGAATTCATCTTGATCATTGTGGAGTATTTGGCAGATAAGCCAAATAGTCACTGAAATGAGAAATAGTGTTAAAGGGTGTCCCAAGCAATAGGACCAGAGTTGAAGTTAAGGAATTATAGTAAGAGGAAGCCATTTTGGACTTTGAAGTAGAAGGTTATTTTACAGATAGAAACACAACAGAGGATTTAGCAGACAGAACTGCTCAAAAGCAGCAGCAGACTTGGAAGTCTGATAATACTGTCAGGTATGGTTCACACCAGGAGTGAAAGTCTGTAAGATAGACTCAGATGTCAAGATCAAAGAAGATAGACTTGATTTATTTTATTTTTTCTTTTATTTTTTATTTTATTTTTTATTTATTTTTCGATTTTCTATTTTTAGAATAACTAGGGTTAGGGTTGATAGATCACAATGTCACATCAGTTACAATCTGATGGCATAGTCACAAGATAGATCACAAGAGATAGGAGAATATAGTAGAAAGATCTAGAACAAGTGACATCATACAACATGGATAACACATGTTAGCCTCATGTTCCACACATGGTCGATTAGAGTAGGGTGCACAGTAGTGAGCACAGACCATTGGTAGTAGTATATAAGGTAGATTATTTTGTAAAGGAATCTCTATTGAGTCCTCTTGTATTACTCAATACAAGAGTTGTTCTATTATCCGACTCTAAGGATTTTAAATCATAATATCAGAAATATGTGGACTTGTTGAATGACCTTGGCTTCAGCTTATGTGCTGCACTGTCTGTCTACTACATAATTGCAATTTCAGGGAATAGGAAGAAGTCTAAGATAGGAGTGAGTACTGATTTGGTATATTGCCATTGAACACCAGAGATTGAGTTCAATAAGAATTTATCTTTGTCAATTATCAGAATAGCAAATTACAGTGTAATTATTAGTTTTATATACAAGTTCTTACTATAGGAGATGCTCAGGATTTTAGTAGTATAATCTCTATTTACCCCAAGCAGAGATTTCAGTGTTGAGACACTGATAGGAGTAACTCCATTATGGAAGACTGAGTTGAATAGAAGTATTTCTGCCATGGAAGATAGAATACCTAGATGGTTGTAGCACTACTATAAGGTATGTTGCAAGAAAGGTGGCTGCTATGGAAGGCAGGGTTTAATTGTTAGCAAGGAATGTACTGTGGAGATATGTTTTCTAGATGAGTGGACTTGGCATATGACAATCCTTTCTGATTGTTTCTCATGCCTATTTATCTCTACCCTTGATTACCACATTTCTTTCTTCCTTTCACTCTCTTTCTTCCTTTTGCTCTTCCTCCAATATCTATCTAAATTAGTGGCATATTCATATCACTGTTCAATATTACTTGGAGGCCTTTCTGCCTTCATCAATCTCCTTTATATCATCTTATTTATTCCTCTCTTAAATTCTTCTATTATCGTATGCCAAGTCTGTCACAAACTTCATTCAGTTTGTATCTCCACAACCAGTAGACTGATTTTTACAAACTAAGTTGCACTGGGAAGCCCCAAATGAGGGCTATTCACATATGTATGGGATGTACAAAAGCAATAACAAATGGCTGAGATATCAGGCTATCAGTAGCTATAAAAGCTTTGTCTGTTAATATCTCATGAACAGCTGATGGATTCACATAATTGAACTTGTGTTGGAAAGTACTTATCAATCTGTTCACAACGATATATAATATGTCTCAAAGTAATAAGTATTGGTAGAGATACAAGCATATTAATATAGTGACATAATTAGTTACCTTCTAAAATTAGCCTGACAGATAACAGCTTCCATCAGGTATGAGTTTTGATCATGTAATGGCAACAGCTTGCATACGGACCATCACTCTTTTGTATATATATCTCTATGTCTGAGGGCTAGACCTCAGACTTAACAACATCAATTATTCCTATTGATATTACTCATCATCTATTATCATTACCTCCTTATACTGAACCTCTGAAACACCATTAAGTTCAAGTATCACAACCAGTGAGTATCTTATTTGTGATAAAGTCCATTTGTCTGGAAAATACATTCCCATAGTGATACTGCTTTCCCAACATTTACTATACAAGCCTACCTTTCTCACAACACACCCTTGTGGTGGTGATGCAACTATCCAAGTATTCCATCTTCTATGACAGGGATATTCCTATTTAACTCAGTCTTCCATAGTAGAGTCATACTCCTGTCAGTGTCTCAACACTGAAACCTCTGCTTGGGGTAATAGAAGCCATACTACTAAAACCCTGAACATCTCCTATATTATCTTCTTATATAAGACTAGTAGTTACACTGTAATTTACCAGTCTGATAATTGACAAAGATAATTCTTATTGAACTCAATTTTCAGTATTCAATGGCAATGCACTAATCAGTACTCACTCCCATCTCAGACTTCTTTTTCCCATCTGAAATTGTGACCATGTGGCAGACAGACAGCACAGTATATAAGTTAAAGCCAAGGTCATTCCACAAGTTCACATCTCTGAGCCAATTCCACAGACTTTCACCCCTGGTGTGAACTGCACCTAACATCTACTAACACTCTTCTTTCATATCCTCTTTCCCTGGCTGCTCTTCTAAATTCTTGAACAAACTCCTCTATCATTCTTCTTTTTTGTTCTACCATTTTGAGTTCAGCCACTTTGACTAACTCTTTATCTCTTTCACCAAACTCCTTTTGTAATTCTAATAAAAATTCTCCTGCTTATCCAAATTCTACTTTTCCTAATTCTAAATCTTCCAATAGATTCTCTTTCCACACATTAGTCAACCCTTCCTGCACATATAACAATACATATTGAATTTGTTATTTTACTGATGTAAACACCAGTGGTTTGGCCACCTTTATGTTGGATCATGTGTTGGATTCTTCTGTTTCTACTCCTCCTACTTCTTCTACAAGCAATGCCTGGATCTGTGCCTATATCACTGCCAATTGCTTCTGCTGCTGCCTTATAACTTTCTGTAAGTTATGTTGACTCATGTTGTTGTTGTATGAGGGGGGAGAATTGATTGGCAGGGGAGAAAGTGGTGGTAGTGTGGGGGTAAAAGTGTATAAAGTAGTAAAAAAGAGGTGCTAGTACTAACTTCACTCTCAGACTTGTATTCTGAACTTGAAGCAACCTCTGTAAGTACTAGCAGGCTCTCTTCTTGTTCTATCTTATACTATCCACTGACTACTTAAGTTACTAACTACTGCCTTAAAGAAAATATAAATGGTTTTGGTCTAAGAAGACTATTTTATTCTAAGCAAGATCCTAAGAGTACCTGCTCTTCTCCTGTATGTACTGGTCATAAAAGAACCAACAGTATAAAGCTGATACTAGAAAGATGTACAGAAGATGTCCATACAAGATTGTTACACCTATTAAGCAATTATGGGCTTTGATGCAAAAAAAATAGTCAAGCTTTCCCTACCTGACTAGTATACTTCTTACACCTAAGGTCTGACCACTCTTCTTGACTAAAGGTAGTATTGCCTTTGATTGAGAATGATGAGAGTGTGAGAAAGAGTAAGAGAGAGCTCTGTGTTGAGCAGTCTTAGAAAAGAGTATTGAGTTCTAATGTTATGACTTAAGCCTTTGAGTAAAGATAAAAGACAACTTTTGTATTAAGTAACACAAAAAAACTTGATAGAGTTCCAAGTACAAACTAGTTTATTTTATATACTACAGACTATGGGCTATGTGCACACTATAACTAACCTACCCTAAAGTACATGTGCTTTCTATAAGGTCAACATATTATTACCATGCTATATAATATTATCTATTCTAAAACTTTCTATATCCTTCTTTATGTTACATGATTGTGTGACTGTAACTGTGATAGATGTCACACCTCTATCACATGTGGCATCACATCACACTTTCATTTAAGTCCAAAAATAAAGAAAAGTAAAATAAAACCTATAAAAGAAAATGAGAAAAGAAAAGAAAAATAAAAAAAGTGAAATTAAGTCCATTGTTTACAATTCTAATACAATCTAACACTGCCTTCACTTTTTCTTCCTCTATCTTTATCCCATCTAATCTTATTACAACTTCTACCTCTCTCAATTTCTATTTATACTTTACATATAAATTATTCATCTCTATTCTTGTCAAAATCTTTTCTACTAATTCATTATGTTTTTTTTCAATTTCCATTTCCACCAATACATTATTTTATATTAAATAATTTTCTTAGCAACTTGTTTATTATAGTCTAAAATGTGGCCATTTATGTTACAACTCAAAGACCTTAGAGTAGGTCAATAAGAAGAACCTTGTATTAGATTAACACAAGAGAACTTAATAGAGAGCTCTTTACAAAGTAGTCTACCTTATATACCTATCCACATGGTTTGGGCTAGCTACTGCGCATCCTACCCTAAAGTACCATATGTAAGACATGAGATCAATATATAGTATACATATTGTATGACATCACTTCTTCTAGAATCTTCTACATCCTTCTATATATCATGTAACTTGTGACTGTCACTATCACTGTATCATGTGACTGAGTGATATTGTCACTAACCCTAACCCTAAGTTCTAAAAATAAAAAAATGAAAATAAATCAAAAGAAAATAAAAATGAGGGTAAGAAAATAAGAAAAAGCTAAGTCTACTTTCTATAGTTTTGACAATTTAATTTGTCAAAAAACATGACTATTAGTTTAAATAACCTATTACAATCTCAAAATCTCAGAGTAGGTTAAGAAAAAGAATCTTGTACAAGAATTACACAAGAGAACTCAATAAAGCTCTAAGTATAAAACTGTCAATCTTATATATACTAGACTACTGGTCTATGTTACTCTTCCATTAGCCTACTCTAAAGAGCCATGTATTATTCTTAAGATCGATATGTGTATAATATACTATATAGTATTATCTTGTTCTAGGACCTTCTATAATGTTTTATGTGTCACATGATTGTGTGATATATAACAGATGTGTGATACTGAGTCATGTAGTAACAGTTTGTGAAGTTATATATGACATCATACTAACCTCTAACTCTAAGTCCTGAAATATTAAATAAATAGAAATAAAATTAAAATTAAATAAAAATTAAGTTCATTGTCTTCAATTCTAACATTATTCCTTCTTCAAGGTTTCTCCTCTGGAGAAACTGAATTCTATTTGTGCCAGTTTTTTTCCAACTTCTTTAAAAACTTGTCCCCAAACTTGTTGTTATCCTACCTATATAACATCTTTGCTGTATATTTTCAGGATAACTCCTCTCTTCTAAAATCTCTTTCTTTTGTCTTATTCAACTTGTCTTCTTACTTCTGCATTCATCCTCTCCTCATATTTCATTACTATCTTCTTTGCATTTTTTAAGTCTTCCTCTCTTTTGTAGGTAATATTCTCTGCCATAAACTCCTTTTACCATACCAGATACTTCACAAATTCTCTTATTTTTCTTTTATTTATGATATTTTCCACCTTTTATTCTTTGACTCCTTCTACCTCCACTGGTTTCACTTCTTCCACTTTTTGTTCTTCCACTTGTTTCTTGTATTGTACTATTCAACAACTGACATTCACTACCATGTGAATTCTTATTGAAGTGGGCAGTTGTAATTTGACCATATTGGTAGAAACTACCTTTTTAATGAAATATAGACCTACATATTGGTCACTAGCTTTTTTGCTGGTCTTTCTTTGAATACCAAATCCTTCATACTCAACATTACTCTATCTCCTTTCTTCCATTCTTCCACTTCTTTCTTCTTCTATCTACTTGTCTCTTCATCTCCTCTTGTGCTTTCTTTAATGCTGCTTCAGCCTCCTCTTGTGCTTTCTTTAATGCTGCTCTAGCCTCCTCTTATACTTTCTTCATTTTTTCTGCAAATTTCATTGTTTTCTCTGCTTTTCCTTTCCTCATAATATCTGCTCCCATTCTCAATTCCCTACCATATTTTGTCATAAACAGAGATACCTTAGTTGCTGAATGTACTTTGTTGTTTACTGCAAATTCTACCAATGCTAACCATTCAGGCCAGTCCTTTTGTCTATAATCTACAAAGAACTTGAGATATTATTCTAACTCCTGATTTATTTGCTCTGTTTGTTCATTTGTTTGTGGATAGAAAGATGTCAACAATTTAATCTCAATTCCTAACATTCTATTCAACTTCTTTGTTAACTCTGCTGCAAACTACAGTCTTCTATCTGACATCACACTCTCTGGTAACCCATGCAATTTCTACACATTATCTCTGAACAATCTTGCCAACCCTTCTGCTGATGTTTCTTCTGTTGTTGCCACAAAATGTGTCATTTTGGACAACCTATCACACATTACTAGAATTGTATCTTTTTTAGCTACTAACAGCAACTTGGTAATAAAGTCTACTATCAAATGCATCCAAGGTTTCTTTGGCACTTCACTTAGCTTTAGTTTTCCCACTGATACTTCCATCCTATTCTTCATTCACTGACATATATGACAGTCCTCTACATATATTTCTTATTACTCCTGGCCACTAATAGTTCCTCATCACTAACTTTGTTGTCTTCTATCTTTCTCTATGTTCTGCTACCAGCATATCATGGTGTAACTGGATTATCTCTACCCTTAATCTTGTGTCCTTTGGTACATAGACTTTTTCTTCCTTCAACACCAAATTCTCTTTTATCTACCACTCATTTCCTTGCAATACTTTAAATTTTGCCTTTTTCATCTCTCTTACTACTCTAACTACTTCTTTGTCCTTTTTTCTAACTATTTTCATTTTTTCTATTATATCTACTTCAGGTCCTTCTATTACTACTTCTATTAAATCATGAATTCATTGTTCTTTAATTAGAATCTGATTATTATTGTCATTTTCTACTTCTACTTTCCAGTCTTGTTTTCTACTAAGTCCATTTGTCTTTTCTATTTTTGTACCTGGTACATGTTTCAAGATAAAGTCAAATCTTGACAGATATAATGCCTAACAAGCTTGTCTTTTATTCAACTTTTGTGCTCTCATGAAATATTCTAAATTCTTGTGAACAGTCTAGACCTTGAACTTGAACTTCATACTCTCTAACAAATGTCTCAAGTTTTCCAATCCTCTTATCACTGCCAGCATCTCCTCATTATAAACCTCATAATTTTTCTCTGTCTTATTTAGAGATTTTGAGAGAAAATTCATTGGTTTCCATCATCCATCATTATATTCCATAGATAATACTCCTCTTGTTGCATAGTCTGATATGTCTACTTCCATTCTCATTTTTTTTATCCAAGTTTGGTACCACTAACATCAGTACACCAGTACACCAGTACTTTTGTAAACTTCTCCTTCAACTCTTTAAATGCCTTCTCTTGTTTCTCTATCCAATACCACTTCTAATCCTTCTTTACTAGGTTGTGTAAAGGTTTAGCTATTGCTGCAAAATCTTTGATAAACTACTGATAGTAGTTGATGAGTCCCAAAAATTTCTGTATATTCTTAACTTCTTTTGGAATTGGCCAGTCTAATACTCTCTTTATCTTCTCTTTCTCTATTTTAATCTCTTCTAGTCTTATCACCACTTCTAAGAATCCTATCTTTCTTACCTTCTACTTAGACTTTTCTAGTTTGATATACAAGTTGTTTTCTGCTAATCTTTTTACTACTTCCTCTACTACTTTATCATACCCCTCTTTATCTTCTGTTCCCACAATTACATCATCAATGAAACTTACTACTTCCCCAGTGTTGATCAAGTTCCATAGGATCTTGTTTATCATTATTTAAAATATCACTAAAGAATTGGTTAGTTCAAAGAAAATAACTGTAGGTTCAAATAACTCTTCTGTAGTCATAAATACCACCTTTTACTCATCTTCCTTCTTTATTTGTACATTATTATATCCCCATCATAGATCTGATTTAGTAAATACTTTTTTGTGCTTATATCTTCTACTATGTCCAAAATCAAAGGTAAAGGATAATTATTTTTATAGTTCATTTGTTTAAATACCTATAGTTCAGAACTATTTTTTCCTCAGTTGTTCTTTAATGAACTCACATACCTCTCCCCTTTATTCCCTCAACAACAGATAGACCTTTCCTTTCCTTGGCATAAATACTTTCTTTATCTCTATTACATGATCTCATACTTTTTCTTGGCCTCTTTTTCAGATTTTGCTACTTCCTTCTTTTTATTCCAAATTTCCCATTTCTTTGTTATCTTTTTCACTTCCATAATTCTCTTTTTCTTTTTTTTCTTTCCTCCTTCTTATTTTGCTTCTTTTCTTCTTATTTCTTTTTCTCTTCTTTCTTCTCTTCTTTTTTTTATTTTTACCACCCTGGTTTTCCTTGCTTGGCATGAATCCTGTCCATTGATTTGGGCTCACTATAACTATATTTGTCCTTTCTACTCCTTCCATTGAACCAGGCCCTGTTGGTGCCTACTATTGAAACTCTTGCCTCTTAGGCTAAACCTAGGGCTGAAGCAATTGTTGTTCTTGTGCTCTACTAGCAGTTGCTAGTGTATTTGTCCTTGGAGCTCCTGTCTCTTTCCTTCTCTTCAACCTCTCTTCTTCTCTTTTACTTTTACTCCAATGCCTGTCCAAGTTCATTGCCCTCTCATACCACTGTTTTATACTTCTGGAAGGCCTTTCTATCTCCATAAGTTTCCTTCTAATTACACCATTCATTTTTCTTTTGAATTCTTCCACCAGAAGCTTTTCCTATCATGACTTAAGACCTTGTGTAAGAGCAAAAAACAACTTTTGTATTGAGTAACACAAAAGAACTCAATAGAGTTCTAAGTACAAACTAGTCTACCTTATATACCGTAGACTGTGGTCTGTGTACACACTATAATTAACCCATCCTAAAGTATATGTGCTTTTCATAAGGCCAATATATTATTACCATACTATATAACATTATTTGTTCCAGACCCTTCTATGACCTTTTCTGTATCATATGTTTGTGTAACAGTTATGGCTGTGATATTATGCTGAAACCCTAACTCTAAGTCAAAAAAAATGGAAAATAAATTAAAAGCAAAAATAAAATAAAGAATAAAATAGAGTCTACAGTTTGTAATTCTGACATTTTCTCATACCTACTATCTTTTGTTGCCCTTATGAATTCTTGAACAAACTTCTCTATTGTCTTACTCTTCTGCTCTACTCTTTCTAATTCCACCATTTTTATTATCTTATTATTTCCTTCACCAGATTCCTTTTTTAAGTCTGCTAAAAATTCTCCAATCATTCCATATTCCAATGTTCCTGTCTCCAAATCATCTTCTTTCTTATGTCTGCTGATCCTTCCTGTATATATGAATATCTACTGAATTTGTTTCTCTACTGAATCACCATCAAGAATTTTAAAACCTTTCCTGCAGCCCTGTTGAATGTTTGTGGCTTAGCCACTTCTACATTGGACCTAGTATTGAGGGACCACTATTGCTGCTACTCCTCCTACTCTTTCTAACAACATCTAAAGCTATGCCTATATTATGGTGATTTGCTCCTAATATTACCAAATGACTTGTTTATATTGAATAGGGTTAAGTTGACTTATAATTGTATAAAAGGATGGAAAATTGGTTGGTGGTAGAGTGGAAAGTAATGATGTGTATAAGGAAAGGGTGGAACCAGTACTAGTTTTCCCTTCTGACTTATACTCCAAACTAGAATTTATCTCAGTAAGTGCTAGTAGGCCCTCTTCAAGTCTTATCTCATATTGTCTACTAACTATCTCAGCTACTGACTACTGCTCTAAAAATTTGTAAATGATTTTGTCTTAAAAAAGACATTCTACTTTAAACAGTGTCTGAAGGATATTTGTTATTCTTTTGCACATAAACAAGTTACAAGTGGACCTGTAGCATAGAGCTTTTACATGAAAGAAACAAGTATACTATTCCAACACTACTCACTTAAACAATAAGTACATCTAGCTGGTGGCCTGGGTCTGGTCACTAACATCCATGACTATTTATGCTTAGATATTAAGTTACCTATTAATATAAAGAAGAATAATGAATATACAAAAGGTAAGTATATTTCACTATGTGCTCCTATTTGTTCTCTTACCATAGAACTTAAACTAGCATATGATGATTCAAATG